>JABSTQ010003448.1:0-50348 GCA_013358835.2 Ixodes persulcatus
AAGGCAAGAAAGCCAAATCCAACACATTATTTAGCAAAGAGCAGGAGTCTGGATGTTGCTTGGCCAAGCCTGACACCTGAGAAAAAAAGTTGCTAAAATCTTTGGCAACGCTTTGCTCATCAGAAGAAAAATGCGAAAAAAAAATTATCACCAGCCGAGGACTTCTTAGCATCGCTTAGGTCGTTGATCAGAGACCACATTTTTTAATGTCGAAACGAGAGTTGTTAAATTTATTTCGAAAATGAACTCGTTTGGCGAGACGTATCATGGCATTCACCTTATTTCTACTCTGTTTAAAAGTCGACCGCAGCACGTTGCAACTGGGGGAGCGCTTTTATTGTATCCAAAGCAAGTCTTTTTCCTTGATTGCTGCTAGTATTGCAGCAGTAATCCATTTCTGGTTGATATTAAGCTGCTTAATCTTCACTGTACGAGTAGCTGCCTGGCGAAAGAGATTAAGCTGCGCTACTAAGTGCTCGTAACTGTCGGCAGGTGACACAGTCAGTAGAAACGTGTCCCAATCATGCTGTGTCACCAGATTATCAAAGTGCCTGCGGTCAACAATTGGAGACTTCTTTCTTAGGGGTGGTAGTAGTCGAAGAATAAGATAACGGGGTTACAGAGCAACATACAAAATAATGATCTGCAAGTATCGTTTCTACCGTTGCTGATTTGAATTCGGAGTTGTGGGGCCGAACATTTATGTGGTCGATACTAGATACGACCAGCTTGCCAGATAACAACTCCTCTATTGTGGCTTTGGGAATTGTAGTTTCTAGTCCCCATTTTGAAAGAATATCGAGATAGTCGGCAACTAAGGGTATTGTGGGACGAAGTATATCAATATTTATATCACCAATTACACAAACGCATTCTTCACATGAAAGGGTGAAGAGAGCTGTATCAAGTTCGTCTAAAAACAAGCGACCATTACAGCTCGGAGGGCGATAAACTGACAATAAGATAAGTGATAACCGAGGGGTACTTAAGCGCAGTGCAACTGCTTCTGCTTGAATAAAGGAAAAGCTCAGCTCAGACACTGACCAAATGTCTTTTATAAATACTGCAATACCCCCTCCCCTTCCCATAGGACGAGTGTAAAAGAACACCTGATACCTGGAGTCGAATATTAAAAAAATTATTCCGAAGAAACGTTGATTTCAGTAATAACAAAACATCAAAAAGAGAAATAAATGGTGTTTTATAAATACTGCAATACCCCCTCCCCTTCCCATAGGACGAGTGTAAAAGAACACTTGATAACCTGGAATCGAACATTTAAAAAAAATATTCCGAAGAAACGTTGATTTCAGTAATAACAAAAACCTCAAAAAGAGAAATAAATGGTCTTTTATAAATACTGCAATACCCCCCTCCCCTTCCCATAGGACGAGTGTAAAAGAACACTTGATAACCTGGAATCGAATATTTAAAAAAAAATATTCCGAAGAAACGTTGATTTCAGTAATAACAAAAACATCAAAAAGAGAAATAAATGGTCTTTTATAAATACTGCAATACCCCCTCCCCTTCCCATAGGACGAGTGTAAAAGAACACTTGATACCTGGAATCGAATATTTAAAAAAAAAAATATTCCGAAGAAACGTTGATTTCAGTAATAACAAAAACATCAAAAAGAGAATAAATGGTGTTTTATAAATACTGCAATACCCCCTCCCCTTCCCATAGGACGAGTGTAAAAGAACACTTGATAACCTGGAATCGAATATTTAAAAAAAAATATTCCGAAGAAACGTTGATTTCAGTAATAACAAAAACCTCAAAAAGAGAAATAAATGGTCTTTTATAAATACTGCAATACCCCCTCCCCTTCCCATAGGACGAGTGTAAAAGAACACTTGATTACCTGGAATCGAATATTTGAAAAAAAATATTCCGAAGGAACGTTGATTTCAGTAATAACAAAAACATCAAAAAGAGAAATAAATGGTCTTTTATAAATACTGCAATACCCCCTCCCCTTCCCATAGGACGAGTGTAAAAGAACACTTGATAACCTGGAATCGAATATTTAAAAAAAAATATTCCGAAGAAACGTTGATTTCAGTAATAACAAAAACATCAAAAAGAGAAATAAATGGTGTTTTATAAATACTGCAATACCCCCTCCCCTTCCCATAGGACGAGTGTAAAAGAACACTTGATAACCTGGAATCGAATATTTAAAAAAAAAAAATATTCCGAAGAAACGTTGATTTCAGTAATAACAAAAACCTCAAAAAGAGAAATAAATGGTCTTTTATAAATACTGCAATACCCCCTCCCTTCCCATAGGACGAGTGTAAAAGAACACTTGATAACCTGGAATCGAATATTTAAAAAAAATATATTCCGAAGAAACGTTGATTTCAGTAATAACAAAAACATCAAAAAGAGAAATAAATGGTGTTTTATAAATACTGCAATACCCCCTCCCCTTCCCATAGGACGAGTGTAAAAGAACACTTGATAACCTGGAATCGAATATTTAAAAAAAAATATTCCGAAGAAACGTTGATTTCAGTAATAACAAAAACATCAAAAGAGAAATAAATGGTCTTTTATAAATACTGCAATACCCCCTCCCCTTCCCATAGGACGAGTGTAAAAGAACACTTGATAACCTGGAATCGAATATTTAAAAAAAAATATTCCGAAGAAACGTTGATTTCAGTAATAACAAAACATCAAAAAGAGAAATAAATGGAGTGATTAAAACAAGAAAGTGATCCCAGTGGTTCCGATACTACGTATATTAACATGGTGACACACAGGGAGTTGCTCACACAATTAGTAAAAAAACTTGTGAACTTCCCCAAAGGTTGTACAAGAACGAAAACTCTCAGAATCCATTAACTAAGCAAACCGAAAAGCCAATTGTCCCGTCTTACACTTGCTTCTCGAGGTCCCGCACCGCGGCTATGCGTATTACAGGAGTTCCCTCATCTTTGCCGCGTAAATTTTAGTGTTTTTAAGCCAAAACAATCTGTACCTGTGCGCCTTTCCCTTCGTTCTCGCCAACCAGAACAGTTCTTTGTTCGCTTGGGTGAGGTTATCATTAAGAAACAGCGACTGGTCACATCCTTGTCTTGGCTTTCGCAATTTGCCACGTGCAGCCATACATGTTTCCTTTATGCCAACCGATGCTAATCTTATCAGAACTATTGGGGCTGCGTCACGTTTTGTCGGTAAGCGATGCATTGTTAAGATATCAGACGACTGAAATGATGGAAGGCCAATATTTTGAGACAGATCTTTTAACGTTGCGATTAAATCCTCTCCAGGAACAAAAGCCAAGCCATGAATTTTCATATTGCAACGACGACTGTACTGTTGCGTGTCGTTTAGCCCTTCGTTTAGTCGAGAAATTTCCCGCGACGGGTCTTCCATCGAAGCCCTGACTGTGCAGATCTCTTGTTGCAGACCCTTCACCGATTCTTGGTTAGTCATAGCTAGAGCAAGTACGGAATCATAGGTCGTGCTAAAAGTGTCAACGGTTGTTTGAAGTACGCTCACCGTGCTGCGAAGCTCCTCCACAATCGGCTTTAATGTCAACAGTTGGTCGACTTTAGCCGGAAGAGGCAGAAGGGTTTCGACACTCGTTTTTAAAGAAAGGAGTTGGTTAAGCGTGGTACTGATTGAAGTCAACTGATCAGAGGCAGTAGTGGCTTGCTCCTGTTGAACCTTGTCCGCCTGATCAGCGGCGCGTACTGGGACGCCACTGCCAGCTGCGCAACCTGAGCGAAGCTCCCCGGTACGGCAAGTGGGGCACCTACAGCATTTTTTTCTAGATGCACCCATTGCCAAAAACGTACTCTCTGAAACGCCGGAGCAGGATTTTCCGAGGTGGTAACCATTCTCACAGTCAGTGCACGTCAAAAACTCTTCATCCGTGGGAAGGCGATGAGCACATTTAAGACAATCCATGGATGACATAAAAATCGTATCTAACAAATAGGTTTGTAAACAGTTATAATCAAGTAGCGGCAAAGAAACTAAACAAAACAAAACACTGTGCAGTTGGCGGCAGAACAAGAGGCAGAGTTTAAAACAGAGTGACCTTTGGGCTCACCTGTACAGAAATGCCGAGGTTAGCTCTTTGCAACGAATCGCCGCCGACTTCAGTGGTTGCTGTTCCAGGTGCCGCTTTTGTAGAAGATGTTGCCCCGAGACCGACGTAGCGCGCCAGGCGGTTGATCTTCGCTCTAGACAAGCACAGCGAGGACACGTGTAGTCTCAATACGTGATGGTAGCAGGTTTCAGCGATCGGGCCATTCACGGAATTGAATTGGTTCGCGGAATTTTTTTATTATTACAAAATAGGTATTTGAGAAGTAAAAATTGGCAGCTGCATTTCTATGTCGAATTGTCATTTAACGAATTGCAATGTAGGTTAAATTGTGGGTTTTCGATGTGCTTTTGTATTAACAGCACGATTAATCATGTGTCACGTGGTCACGTGACGTCATGGTGTCAAGACATGCTGTCAAATAATGTAACGTTACGTGGCCCCGTGACGTAGCTGTGTGACTCACCGCGTCAAGTCGACTTAAATTTCGAACGTCATTAGATTTATTAGCGTTGTTCACACCGTGACGTCGCATGGCATCACGACTTCTTACCGGAAGTCACGTGACACCGTGGCGTACTCGATTGTCATGAGCCCGAGTCGAGTGCTCGAGTTCTTGACAATCAGCATTGCCAAACATTCGTGTTGGCTCGTGTTCAATCAAAGATGAGAATAGCCACTCTAACAATGTCTTAAGCGCAATCCGTGCTTTATTCTTTGCGAGCCCCATTGCATGACTATGATGAACACTGGCGGTAAACAAATAGCGTCAGATCACATCGCCGCTTGTTCTAATACCGAGTTGAGGAGGCGAAAGCTGTTTCTTTCATTTACTTTTTTTGCGTTTGCTGTTGAGCGGATAAGTAAACTAATGAGTGTTTTTGCAAGTTATCAACGGTCAGGGATTAGCTCTTAGCGGTATTTACTGAAAGTACAAAAATTGTTGCACGACCCATTTTACATGTACACATCATTGAGGCACCCTAACATGTTTTCGTCGTTGCTGAACTGTCTCAAAAAGTTGTCTCCGAGAATAGACGCATTGAAAGTACTACATATGGCTTATTAATCTGACGATAAATAGAACTACAAGTGTGTACGCAAGGGATACCTGAATAGAAAGATTCTTGAGGCCTCAGAGGGACAGCCGAACGTTGGCAGCCGCTCAAATTTTCGCAGTTTTGTTTAAACTTCACAGTTTTTGGGTGCAAGATAAAAGAAATAGAGGATTACTTTTAACAAATGACACAAATATATTTGCCGAATTGGCACCCCCAAACGGAAGAGGGAGTCCCCCAGAAAAAAAAAAAAAATTAAGTATTCTTTAGAGGAGCATCGTAAAAAAAAACATAAAAAAGGAGGGGGTGGGATTGTTTAAAACATACTGTGTTGTAAAGGTTCCTCTGTTTCGCATCTTCGGCACAGGCCAGACAGCGTGATTCCGCAAATCTTCTTCGTTTGCAAAATCACTCCTGCCAGAGAGCGCGTTTTTGTGGTGTCAGACGCCCGCGCCATTACTCACGACGCTGCACCAAGCAAGAATAATTTTTGTTTCTGAGTACATGAGTTGCACTCAGCGCGAACCTTCTGCACCAAGGGATTTTATTTTCTCAGCAAAAAGGAATCTCAATGACCGCTAGCATATACGTGCGATGATGTCACGTGAAAACCATGTTCAACAGTTCAGTTTCGTGGTGAAATATGATGTTCTCACTCATAGCCTCCTTCATACTGACAAAGCCTCGCAGATCGCCACGAGACTCGTCCGCCGAAAGTGAAAAGGTAGTGCGGCAGATGACAGATGAGAGGAGAGGCATGTAACGGGCGCCCCACTGCGGCGAGACGCCGAAACACACTTCTCCCGAGCGACGGAATGTCCGCTAGTGGCTCCTCGCGTTCCTTGGGCTACCGCTTCTATTCTCGTCGGGTATTGAAAACCATGTTTCGTGTCCTCGCCGCTGCAGAAGCTGTGCGCTGAATACCAGGAATGCTCTCTGCTACCAGATCCTCGGGCTCTAAATCCGCGACCGGGCACTCTATGTCTCCGTCATCGAACTACAGTGTAGTCGAACTGCCAGGCTTTGTGAGTATAGAGGAGGCTATGCCTCCATACAATACTTCGTTTCACATTAAGTGTGAGCGTAGCAGAAGCTATAAGAGAGAGCTCCGTGCTTTCATCGTCCTTGCCAAACACGCGTGCTCGTGCAGTTGAAGCACTGTTTAGGACCACATGCTCGCGTTTCTAGAATCGGCTGCGTCTGGACTCAAAGGGGCCCGGCAAAACGTTTCTGGACATTTTTTTTATTTGCATCGTGTTCGCTCGAAGTAGTGAATGGACTCTAGGAACACATTAAACATAAAAAAAATTATGTATTTTGAACATAACAGTGAAAGAAGTTAAAAATTTTGAGCACATTTTCTTTTGTTGATGACGTACTTGGTCTGAACCAATAGAGAACCGAAACGACAAGAGCGTGCAACCACCATGCGCGATCTTCCTAAGTGTTAGAAATTAACATCCAATTATGAAGATGTGAACAGCCCAGAAATTTACGTGTGTTCCAAGCAAACATTTGAGTGAGAGTGATGTGCTTGAAAGGATCAGGATGGGTCACTTTCGCCTACTCAGCCAGTCCTACATCTACAATCCTATGTCGTCATTATCCGACGCTTTAGACCAGGGGCGCACAATATGCGGCCCGCGGACGTGAAACTGCGAGATGTGCTCTAGACGGCAACCAGTGCGATGACGCCAGATATTGAAAAACTGTCTGCAGCAAAAAGGTGCAACGTGTCAGTTGCCAATAAACATTTTTTGGGGGCCCGCGTCATTTTTGAGTTGTGCACCCCTGCTCCAGACCAATGTCGTCACTGAACGCTCGTGTTTGACACTGATAGGCACGCCTTTGGAAGCAGCATTTGGTTTTCTTCGTCCCTTTGCAGTGCCCCTTTAAGGGGAAATCACACGTGGGAGAACTCCATCCCGCTGGTGCGGGGATTGTGAATCACGTGATCAAAACGTCCCCCTTTTCTGCGCCAGCGCAGTGACGTGGGCACATCCCCGAGAATGCGGGATCGCTTGCTCGGTCGGTACAAACGATCCCGGCCTGGCGGGGTATGTCATCGCGCTCAGTCGTGTTTCGTTAGAATGTCTACCAACATGACGCAGCGTACTGGTGAGAGTGGTGGCAGCGACATCGGCTTCTCCCGCGTGCTTTGGAATATGGCAGCATCAGATCTTGTGGGCACGCCTTTTGGCATGCACAGGCAAGTTTTGGATGACGAAGCTTTAGATGAAGACGACGACGATGAAGCAAAGTGTCGAGACTCGAGAGTAGCCGCCAAATTCGGCTACTCCTCTGGAAATCCCCGCCCATATCGCCGACATCGTGTGAGTGCAGGGGCTGGGGAGGGATCTCCCCGGCTGCTGACATCACGCTCATGCCCCCGGGGATATCTCCCCCGTGTAAATACCGCTTTAAATGGGTCATGAAACGATTTTTCTACTTCTTCCTCCTTTGCTTTGATCCTCAACTCAAAAGCGAAATGAGAAACCACGTCGCCGTGAGAAGTGGGGTACCGCTGCCATGACTCCAAGCTTCTACCGTGCTTTTTAAGCACACCATAGAACTTGTCTTTCGCAAGTGACGATAAGTTCTGTCAAGGCACTCAGTGGGCACAAAAGCGAATCCGAATATTCGTTGACGGATTGCTTGTTAACAAGCGCATACCTCCGAGTGACACAGTTTTTGTGTCCAATCCGTGAGCTGGGGTCGACTAGCGTCATTTTGGCACCGCTGACGTGCTTTGGGTACCGCGGAAGTATCATAGTTAAAAGGTGGATAGCTTCGAAGGAAAGGAGGTAAGAAATAGTTCGCTATATTTTCAAATGTTCTTACCATAAAGCTGGCTTTTGACTTTCGATCCTCTTTCTTTTGGCCCACTAAACGGTATGCGATTAGTAAAGTTCCAATTTAAAATAATTTATTCCAGCCCAAACTTCGTTTTATGGCCCCTTTATGCTAAAACGAAGTATGGCAGAATAGGATGTCCAAGTTTTAAAGTTGTGCAGGAGTCTCGGGATGATATGCGGCATCCTAATAAAATTTTAAAGCGCGCGTGACTGATAAAGTATAGACTTGTAAAATGAGGCCCCAAAACAAGTGCACGTAAAACCGAACATAACTTTAGCCTCCCGAGACAGTATTCTGCGAAGTTTCGAGCTCGTGCAAGTCGATGTTCAAATGTGACTTAAATTAGAAATATATTGTCCGTTCTTCGCGCTATTAATGTGTAAGGAGGAACTTTATTGCACGCATCTCCATTAGAGAAATACGTACCATAACCAACCAGGTCCTAAACAGCTACGAGCCCGACGTTTCAAAACCGATTCGGTTTTTTCATCAGGGGCAACAATTTGCGCGTGGAAAGCAGCAGCTTCTTTTCCATGGACGGTGTGTCGTTAGCTTGACTCACTTTTTTTTTTTTTTCAAGTGCCTATAGTCTGTTGACATGCGCCGATGGTTAAGTGCCTGTCGAACTATTCAGCCCGCCCTGTTGAAACATCGGGCTCCTAACTGTTTAGGACATGGTTGGTGAAGGTCTATATTTCTGAAAGTTTTGACCCAACCAGACGGAGTACCGTCAAACGTGTTTGAGCTTTAAACACGCCTCTCTCTCTATATATATATATATATATATATATATATACCGGGTGGATCAAGGAGACGGCAGGCTCTTTAAATCGACCGCAAAATTCGGTTTCTTAACCTATCGCGCTACGACTTTGTGCAGCGCTGCCCACAGATGGTGCATTTTTTTTGTAAAATTTCCAAAAACCAAACTTACCTGAGGAAAAAGTAAAGAAAGAAAAAGGCTTAGCTCCTATGGAAACGCAGCGACGCCACCGGTCTTCAAAGAACACGGCGCCGTTTCGCACGGGACACAAGAGATGGCGCAACGAACGCCGCCAACGAACGAGCATAGGGCGTCGAGAGCCAGCGTCTTTAGCAGACAATCTTTTCGACTCAAAAGCAGCGCGCGTTCCGCAGGCGGCGGCAGTCGCAGAAACAATTACAGGCGCGGTAACAACAAGCAACTGCAGTTTCTTGTCTGCTAAATACGCCGGCTCTCGGCGTCGTCTGCCCGTTCGTTGGCAGCAGTTGGCGTCGTGACCGCTTGCGCCCTCTCTTGTCTCCCGTGCGAAACGGCGCCGTGTTGTTTGCAGACCGGTGGCGTCGCTGCGTTTCCATAGGAGCTAAGCCTTTTTCTTTCTTTACTTTTTCCTCGGGTAAGTTTGCTCTTTGCAAATTTTACAAAACAAAATGCACCATCTGTGGGCAGCGCTGCACAAAGACGTAGCGCGATAGGTTAAGAAACCGAATTTTGCGGTCGATTTAAAGAGCCTGCCGTCTCCTTGATCCACCCGGTATATATATATATATTGTGCAGTAAGGCGTTGTGAATGGCATTATTTAGAATACCATTTATTATTTATTGTGTATTTTTCTCCACATTTAGCGTATTTGCATTCAGATCTATAATGTGAGCACAGAGCCCTTTTTGGCACACCCCGAGTACAGTGCCCCGGGACCCGGTGTTTCACACTGCGAAACAGCGAACAAAAAAGCACGCTTCCGCACACTCAACATATGACGTATTTTCGAGTGTCATCCTCCAGTGTCAGTCTCAAGCGGCTATGTGAACTTCAAACAGTCAACTTTATTGATGATAATAAAAAAAAAAAATATTTTATTTCTGCCTGAAGACTTGACAACATCAATAAAGGGCCCATCACCCTAAATATATACATCGTAAGTAATTGCACTCCAAAATTATATGAAATATTCTCTGCAAATCTTTCCTGGTGTTTTTATCTGTGATAGGAACGTCTATAATTTTTTTTTTATTTTCGTTGAAGCTGATTTATAACATATATGTTCCTGAAGCATATCTAACTTCTCACGCATATAGAAGTCTGTTGCCTCTTTTTGTGTGATGAACAACAATTTTGTGTGTTTGTGTGTGTGTGTGTTTGTGGGCTGGAAGAAAACAAAGTACACAGTGGCGCGTGGCTTGACTATGATGATTGCGCACGCAGACCGTCGGAAAGGGACTAATTAAGTAGCTGCAGTGTTGAGAAGAGCATGAAACACTACTTTATTTTATTTAACAAAAAAATAAAAAAAAGAAACTTAGCAAGGGTGAGCTTATGTGCAAACTGAATTGACCGGCATCTTGTCAAGAACAAACATCAAACGCCAAGCTATGTCAAAAATGTTCACTTTGGTACGCGCTATTTTAGGCCACAACCGATCTGAGTACAAAGGTCACTGTTTTCTGCTTGATTATTCGCATGCATAACGCGCTTGAGTGTACACATATTGGTCAGGAAATCAAGCATTGTGATTGCCGTCCAGTCTCTCAAAGTAGATTGAAATGGTTTGTCCTAAAACGTTCCCGACATTTTGAAAATATTCCTTTCAGCTCAGTTGTGTCGTCATAACATATATTTGGAAACGTTTTTTGTAAACTAGATTTCAGGATATATATCGCGAGGACGTACCCATTACATGATTTCATGCACTGTAATAATTTCCTAAGCTCAAGAGCACAACAGGATTCTACTTTTAATACTGCGACGTAATGTTGTACCAATCACGGGTATTTTAGGCGACCTACCAGACTGATAACCCTTCAATTCAGGTAAAATATCTGGGACTGAGGTAAAAAGAACATGTTGAGTCATATGTGTTAATCTAGGTTTGATTTTACTGTCTCAAAGAAATTAAATAAAGCAACTTATTTTTGGTACCTGAAAATAAAATTAGGTTCTACGAATGATAAAAAGCTATATAGTTACATGTTCCAATGTTGAAATAGTGCCCATTGCCAAAAGAACGTGGAGAATATATTCTCAATTTAGCGGTTCAAACCGGTTCGAAACGGTTTGAACCGTTACTTTTGGCTCCCCGGAACTAAACCGGAACTGAATTGAAAGCCGTGAACCCAAACCGGAACCGAACCGATAAAAATTTCGGTTCGACTCTCCGCTTTTGAGGCTTGGTAATGTGTAATTGTAATCCATTACATTTTTCAAGTAAAGGCCCGTTCACACTCTTGCGACCGAGTACGACCGAGAGAGACCAGACCGGTTTTTTAAGCCTCTTGCGATGTCTCAGGACCAGCTCCGCTTTAGAGCATCCGGTCCTAAGAAGTCGCAAAAGGCTTAAAAAGCGGTCTGGTCTCTCTCGGTCTTACTCGGTCGCAAGAGTGTGAACGGAGCTTAACGGGCACTTGTCTGCTCTTAACTTTCTCGTCGCAAGATCGTCGTTTGTGGAAGTTATCGGTGACGCCAATGTGACGTTTCACAATTTTGTGAAGGAGTTGTTTGAGGCCGAAATCTTCGCTTCGGGATCGAGGTGAAGATTGAACTTTGTGATAATGTGGAATCGCGTGCGGCGTGCGCCGATTTAGGGTTCATCTGCCGCGACTGTCAACAACTCTTCCGGCGTCACCGAGAGGCGGTGTGAGCAGTGGCGTCGGTAGTGTTTGAGAGATAAGGGGGCAAAGGAAGATTCCGATAAGAAACCGGTGAAAATAAAATAAAAAAGGGGTAAGACCAATACACATACACACAAAAAAACAAGGGCTCGGGTAGTGCTGTAGAAAAAATTTGGGAAAAAGGGTCCTGAACTGAACGTTAGTGAAGAAAGAGAACATCCTTTTCACCTAATTTGTTCTTATACCTTTCTGAAATGTCTGGGCACTATATAGGAGGGTCCTGAACTGGGGTGATCGCCTCCCTTCCTTACCCCTTTATGCCTCTTGCCCTTTCTTTCGACGCCACTTGGGGAGGGGCGTTGAATCGCCCCCCTCCCCGTCCCGTGTATCCACGCCTCTGAGTTGAGTTGAGAAAACGTCTTTATTTAATGTCATACATAGCTGCTCTTGCTTCAAAGCATCCGCAGCGGCACAAAAATTAACAAATATATATATATATATATATATATATATATAAACATAGGTGAAGTAAGGTAAATATAAACCAATGGACCGGGAAAAGTTAATAAGTCAAAGATGCGTACTGTCGGAGTTACTAATACGAAGTTTATTACGACGTTTCGAGCGGGGACCGCTCGAAACCTCGTATTAGACATATATAAAATATTCACAGAGCCGCGCCTAAGAGCGGCCGACGGTCGTTTCACTATGGTGCGCTGCAAAACGTCGCCAAACGCCCCAAAGCGCGACCATGCGATGGGATTGAGTTCGCAGTCACTGATGGCCATCGGGGCAAGAACCCCGCTGGTCCGCCGTCCGCGTAGAAGCTGCAGAGCTGATTCCACAGGAGCCGCACTGTAGACGGCGGCTTGTCTTGTGGGATCACCCAGTCCTCAAAAGTGTTAGGTTGGTCTGCTACGGGATGTCAGCCAAGGCCTCGAAGCGAGCCGCAGCGTGGTCGGGGCACTCCCAGATAACGTGCTGCGTCGTCGCAAGGGTGTTGCATGCTGTACAGTAGCCCTGCTGCGGGGCATCTTGAAATATGCGGTTGCGCAGGGCCAGAAGCGTAAGGGTGTTCGTGGCGGTATGGCGGACGAGAGTCAGGGACTTGCGACTCACTTCTGCTGGCATACGGGGTATCATTGTGTTGTGCCTGTTGAAAAGGGAGGCCGCAGTCCTCAGGTTGCGGAGTATTTTCTTTCGCTCCAGCTTGGCGAGCGCGGCTCGTTTAGTGAGGCCCGGCTGACTGTCGTCGGGTTGCGAAGAATCGAAATGGGGCCCGCTGAAGATGGTGGTTACGATTAACGCGGAAGGTTTGCTCAGTGCTGCACGCGCCTCGTTATGGGCTCATTCGTTTCCCCGAATACCCGAGTTGGCGGGTACCCAGGCGACACGGAGTTCAGTGTGGTGGTTGAAATGCAGGCGGGACGCGATGCCGTAGATTTTTTTCACGCAGTCGATGGTCGACTCTGATGCGTGGCGGCACTCCGAGTAGGTCACTTGCGAGATGTGTAGATGGTAATGTTTGTGGTTGATGTTTCTGAGTGGTTCTGTTCAGCATGATGGGCGACTTGTACAATGCTCTCTAACTCGGCGCTCTTAATGCCCACTCCTGTGGGAAGCCGCTGGGACCACACATCGGGGTGGGTAATGTTAACTCACGCAGCCGACATTGGGGATGCTCCCTGGGCAGGAACGAGGCCGCTAGCAGCGTCCGTGTAGTAAACAACGTATCGTCATGTGTCCAGGGCGGCAACGTGCCGCTCGTGCACCCTGGCGTGATATGCCCGTCGCTCTGGATGGTCGGCGTCCATGCGCCGTGGTAAGGGAGCGTCAGCTGTTAAGGTGACGTGCCTTTCCCAGGGTGGTGCTGGCAGCGGCGGAGGTTTTGGTGCGGACGATGGTAGGCGCCCGATCTCTTGGATAATGGCCTGGCCTGCCTTGGTACCCAACAACCGAGTGAGCTGTGCAGACATGAGTTGTTCAGCTACATCCTTGAGATTGTTGAGATTTTCATGAGCGTATAGGTCCGGTAGCCAGGTGTGCTTGTGAAGGCCTGTGATAAGCCGTATCGCTTTCTTGTTAAGGTTTAGGGGCGTTCTAACTGAGTGACCACGAGGACCAGCACAGCGTTAAATTTTCGAAATAACGGTTCCAGAGGTTCCGCAATAAAAACGGTTGGCGTTCCATGAACTCACGAGCGGCCATGACAGACTTCCAAGCGAGAGGCTCGTGCCAGGGCTCGTAGTGTGCAGTCGCGTTCAGTGACGTCTTTTTAATCCGAAAGAATTGACTGTCCCATGGATCGAACCGGCGTTATCAGCTTTTGAAGCAGCGCCTTCTTCCAATGGAGCGAAGCCTGTAGTCTGTGGCAGCGATTTGATAGATAGGCTCCCATTGGCTGACGCGCGTCATAGTTTCAAGGAACGAGGCTCCCATTGGCTGGCGCGCGTCATAGTTTCTAGGAACGCCACCGCATAGCGCTGCGTTCCCCTCGCCGGCAGCGCGCCGGTAGAAGGAAGGCGCGTGCTCGGCCGCTTCTGCTCTACTCGACGCCGACGAAAATGGCGGCGCCTCAAACATCTACATCGTCGGCTGCCGCAACCTCGGCAGTAGCGAAACCTGCCGCTCCACACAATGTACTCCGCAGACGAACTAAGGGAGTGGAATAACTCAGTACAACGAGCGAGGAGGCAGGCAGCGAAATCCACCATCGTTGTCAAGTGCCCGAATACACGGCGGGCGGAACGAGCAGCGGCGCAAGGCGCTAGGAGACAAAACAAAGCCTTTCAAAAGCGTGAGGCGCAAGCGACTCGCGATTCAGAGCGTCTCAGGCGGAGAGGACGACGCCCTTCGACAACGCAAGGCGGAAGCAAACGTCGCAAGCGGCAGGCATTCGCAATCACAACTCTAAGAAGTGCTAAAGTGTCCTCGGACTTTTCTTTTTATAGTTCCAACGCTTGACGTTCGGGTTAGGGTTATCTGTTATGAACGATAAATTCGAAGGTGCGTGTTCGAAACGACAGTGACAAGTTTGATAGTGTACGATAGAAGCTTGGAATCATCGCGTTATTAAAACATCCCCGTCAATATTGACAACCGGACATTACCTTTATTTCCGCTGATGAAAGCAGAATTAATCCCAGTTTGACTAATCTCGTAAAGCCGACAACAACGACGCTTTTGGTACCCTACGTGGCCAAGAGTCACTAAGAAAAAAACAGTAAAATGATTTCATCCCGCCGATGAAGGGACTGCCCCGAGGCGAAATCCACCTGAAGGCGGACAACGCTACTCGGCTGGTTCTGACACAGCCCCACAAGGCTACATTTTGATCATATCCAAAGTGGCCAAGAGAAAAGAAAGAAATGGCAGGGACTTTTTTTTTTTTTTTTTTTTTTAGTAAATTCCGTTTCATCGGCGGAAATAAGAACGATACCAGACTGCCAAGTTCGACGGTGTTCATTTTAGAATGCAATTACTTCAAGCCTCCGCCGTGCTATTTAGAGACCATCAGACATGTTGGTCGCAGTTGGTAATCTTTGTCGAGACGTCACACGTATGAACCACGTTCGTCTACGCGCGCTCTCTCGTACTGGTCTTGTTCAGCGCCTAGGGAGTAATGAAAGTTTTCACCACTTCAATGAAAAACGTCCGAAGATAAACAGATCTTCGGGTTTGTGAGAAAATCAAACTTTTCGGCGCTCTTTCGGCAATTCCCTTCGATAGGTCATAGCGCAAAGTATCTTTGTGTTCGACAAGTTTAGCGACCCTGGTCGGCTTTTGGAGCCGGTATGTTTTTGCGATACGCAAATAGTAGAATCTTAGTAACAGATCAGCACGTCGTTAGATAAACATGAGTGAATCCACAGTGTGTTTTTTTTTATATGTATTTTCGTAAAACGTTCGACGCGGTGGCACATCGCTTACTATTGTACAAATGTACTTTGGAAAACACAAGTCTCAACGTATCGAACTAAATATTAGTTTGAAGGTGGAGAACAGCATCGTTCTAATCGGTAGTATAAACATAATGTCACGAACGACAATTGATGAGGTGATAATAACTGAGGAAACTAAATGTTTAATGGGGCGAACTTGTGCCCAAAAATAAAAGAAAGAAAGAAACGGAACAAAGCAGAGCGTCGCGAGCGTCGAAGTCGGCGTGAGAGCAGAGTCGAACGCTGGGGCGAAACTGACTGCGGCTTGCCACGTGGAGCCCCTTTTGTACACGCGTGGGCTTCTCGAACAATCGGCGTAGAAGGTTCGCGCATAGAACATTGTAACCTCGAACATGCAACAGAGTTCTCGAATTTACCAAAACAGTAATTGCAAGAATAAATAAAAGACGCGTCGCGCCGAGGAATCGAACCCTGACTTTCCGCGCGACAGTCAAGAGCGGTAACCACTCGGCCACGCACGCGGCCGCTCGCCGACGCGCGTGGCATTACTCCCCCCTTTAAAAAGGCATCGTCTCGATGTCACGTGAGAGGCAACAAAAAAGAGCAACGCAAATAAAAGAATGGGAAGATACGGAGGCTGGCAAAACACAATCCTATCAAGCATTGCACAAAATCACAGTTCGCTGTCTTATAGCGCGTAGAACGGCTTGAGGCGCACGATGTGGACGACGTCCGGTCGTGGAGGGTGGCGCGATGAAGTCCGTGTTCCGTCGGGCATCACCTCGTAGTTTAGATCTCCAAGTCGACGAAGTACCTTGTAGGGTCCGAAGTACCGTTTTAGGAGTTTCTCGCTGAGACCACGGCGGCGAATCGGCGTCCAGACCCACACCCTGTCTCCGGGCTGGAAGTGGACGTCCCTGTGACGAAGGTTATACCGGCATGCGTCGACTCGCTGTTGCTCTTGAATCTTGATTCTTGCCAGTTGACGAGCTTCCTCCGCGCGTTGAGAGATCAGTTGAGCGCCGTCGTTGCTGTCGTCGGTTGGAACGTGAGGCAGCATGGCGTCCAGCATCGTGGTAACCGTCCGGCCGTGTACCAGTTGGAACGGCGTCAATAGTGTGGTTTCTTGTACGGCTGTGTTGTACGCAAATGTAACGTACGGCAACACCTCGTCCCACGTCTTGTGCTCTACGTCGACGTACATGGAAATCATGTCGGCGATGGTCTTGTTGAGCCGCTCTGTTATCCCGTTGGTCTGCGGGTGATAAGCAGTGGTTCGTCGATGGCTGGTGTGACTGAGCCGAAGTACCTCTTGAGATAGCTGTGCAAAGAAAGATGACCCTTGATCTGTGATCAGCACTTCAGGTGCGCCGTGTCGAAGGAGAATGGACTCGACGAAAAATTTGGCAACTTCCACCGCAGTTCCCGATGGAAGGGCTTTCGTCTCGGCGTATCGTGTAAGATAATCGGTCGCGACGATAATCCACCGGTTCCCTTGCGTCGATGTTGGGAACGGCCCAAGCAAATCCATTTCGACCTGCTGGAAGGGCGCAGTCGGGGCAGATATCGGCTGCAGGAGTCCTGCTGGCTTGTTCGGATCCTTCTTACGTCGATGGCACTCATGGCACGACCGTGTATACAGATGGACAGTTTTCGGGAATCTCGGCCAGTAGTACTTGTCACGAATCCGGGCGAGCGTCCTGCTGTAGCCAAGGTGTCCGGGCGAGCGTCCTGCTGTAGCCAGGCACAACCAGCATCCAGGCAGGGTTGCTGGTTCCGAAGTTTTTCTTGAAGAGCACGCCTCGCCACAGAACGAAGCTTGACAAGTCTCGGGCCAAGACTCGCGGAACGGAACTTCCTTGACCTTCGAGGTGGTCGATCAAGGCGCGAAGTTCCGGGTCGTCTTGTTGAAGTGCTCCCATGTCGGTATCTGTAACTGCTCCGAGGAAACGAGCGTCATCGTCGTCGTCGGTGCTGTCAGGAGGGGATTCGACTGGGGCCCTAGACAAGCAGTCGGCGTCATCATGCTTGCGGCCGGACTTGTGCACAATGGTTACGTCGAATTCTTGCAGTCGAAGACTCCAGCGAGCGAGGCGTCCTGACGGGTCCTTGAGGTTTGCGAGCCAGCAGAGGGCGTGGTGGTCTGTGGCCACGCGGAACGGGATCCCATACAAGTACGGACGGAACTTGGTTATCGCCCAGACGACAGCCAGACATTCTTTGTCGGTCGTTGAATAATTTTGTTCTGCCTTAGACAGCGCCCGTCTTGCGTAAGCGATTACTCTCTCTGCCCCTTCTTGTCGCTGAACGAGTACCGCACCGAGACCGGTATTGCTGGCGTCCGAGTGTATTTCTGTCTCCGCCGACTGATCAAAATGTCCGAGGATAGGGGCGACTGCAGCCTTCACTTGAGTTCGTCGAACGCTTGTTCTTGCTCTTCTCCCCACTGGAACTGCACGTCGTCCTTCGTCAGATGCGTCAGCGGTGAAGAAACATGTGCAAAGTCACGCACGAAACGTCTTTAGTAGGCGCACAGCCCAAGGACTCTTCGAACGGCTTTCTTGTCCGACGGCTGCGGGAATTTGGCGAGAGCGGACGTTTTTGCAGGATCCGGGCTTACACCCTGAGCACTCACGACGTGGCCCAAGAATTTCAGCTCTCCAAAGGCGAACCGACACTTCGAAGGCTTGAGTGCTAGTCCAGCCTCCGTATCTTCTCATTCTTCTGTTTGCGTTGCTCTTTTTTGTTGCCTCTCACGTGACATTGAGACGATGCCTTTTTAAAGGGGGAGTAATGCCACGCGCGTCGGCGAGCGACCGCGTGCGTGGCCGAGTGGTTACCGCTCTTGACTGTCGCGCGGAAAGTCAGGGTTCGATTCCTCGGCGCGACGCGTCTTTCATTTATTCTTGCAATTTACTGTTCTGGTAAATTCGAGAACTCTGTTGCATGTTCGAGGTTACAACGTTCTATGCGCGAACCTTCTACGCCGATTGTTCGAGAAGCCCACGCGTGTACAAAAGGGGCTCCACGTGGCAAGCCGCAGTCAGTTTCGCCCCAGTGTTCGACTCTGCTCTCACGCCGACTTCGACGCTCGCGACGCTCTGCTTTGTTCTGTTTCTTTCTTTCTTTTATTTTTGGGCATTGGGAGGTGTATTTAAATTACGCCTGTGAAATTTGGGATTCCTATCATTTAAAAGTAAACATTTCGACGGAACTCCGCCTGGTTGGGTATGTCGTCGGGCACAACGAAGATATTGGTTAGAGTCTACAAAGTACCCTGTCTGATTCCTATCATGCCTATTCAAAAAAGAAAAAAAGCTATAAAAACGTCACAATCACTAGCGCTTATAGTTCAAGAATAATTTATTCTTCAACAATGACCTCTACACTAGCGTTTCAGAAATAAAGGCCATGCTGGGATGGCAATTCCTAAAATCAAAAGTGGAAATAAAACAACCACTAATGCTAAACATTTTCATCGTGTAATTTATAATCATACTGAAATTAGTACAACTGTATACGTTTGGAGCCATCTTGCACCTTTTCCCATAGTAATAATAAAAAAAAGTGGGTTTATGAATACAGTAAAGCAAAAATACTCTCTTGTAAGTTACATTTTTGTTAAGACAGGCAGTGCAATGACCTGGAACAGACTGAGTATATCTATTAGAATGGGTTAACTTCTCTCTTCTCTCAGAATGTCTCCGGTATCCCTTACCCCTATAATGATGACCACGAGGCAGAATAGGTACAACAAAAATGATTGAATATATAGATAACCTCTGACCAGTGATGCGTCGTCATTTGGCTGCAGGCAGCCAGCAGTAGAAGGCGCTATTTTCTGCATCAGTCTGAGTTATTAGTATCATTCTACAAAGTAAAAATTAACAACTTGACTTACTTCTTATCAATATGGCAAGGGCGCGCTTGCTTGCTTTCACCATTTCCTGAACCCTCAGTCGAAGCGCACCGTAGCCACAAGGCCGCGTACTGCCTTCGCCTCCTTATCTTTCAAAATTCACGAACACAATGATCCGGGCCTGACAAAATATACATTTTTCAAAGTATGTAGCGACGTGCGCGACACCGAAAGCTATGCCGGGAGCCGGCTGCATGAAACCGGCTGTAGCAGACGACGGAGGCAACCTTGAAGGCGATCGAGAATACGTGACTTGCACATGACGTCATTTCCGATGCCCTCCAGAGAAGAGGGGAAGAAGGAGCTCATCTTTTATCAGGATCCTCCTTTGTGCCTCCTGGATTTGCACAGGCGTCCCTATTCTCCTCCCAGAAGATTATAGAAGAGTAACCTGTCACTTAAAATTCTTACAAAAGCAGCTTCCCGCTCCTCCTTTTACATGGTGTTCAAAAGTATGCGATGTGACGTTAGTGCAAGGAGCCTATACGCAGGGGAGCGGACGAGGCCAGGCACTCAACTGCCCTATCATCTCTCTCTTTCTATCTTTCTTTTTCTCTTTTTTCTATCTCTTTTTCTATTTCTCTTTCTCTCTTCAATGCACCATGAAAAAAACTGCAATGTTGAGTTAGTGGGGAGGGGGAGGGGGGGTCAAAAAAAACCAGAAACATTTTAAAGTTCAATTTGCAGAAGACAATATATGATAAACAGGCAGCGTGTCGAACTCGGATACTGCGTTTATGTAGTTATCTTCTTTATATATCATCCTTTTCACAGTCGCTACAAAACTCTGCAGCGAAAACATCGTGTGAAACCGATTAATTCATCCATTTATCTTCATCTCGTTTAATTTATTTTTTCTTCAGAGTTGGTAATTTGCGACACTTCAACATGCCGGCAGCTTTGCACTGACATCCATGGCAAGTGGTACAGCGGTTACTGCCACGCTTCCAGATGCTCCTGCCACTTTGACCGAAGGCACTTTGCCTTGCTTGGTCGAAAGATTAAGTGAGCCCGCGTCAGATTGCGAATGCTGTAATCAGACTGAAAATAAAAATATTAAAAAGCAATTTTCAGTTTTAAGTTCAGGGCGCTTGTTTATTAAGTTTGACACATTATTAGTTCAGTTGAGGACTAATAAGAGTGCTAACTAATACTATAACCAGATTTGGAAATTAATAAAACCTACAAACAGCAAACAAAGCGCACTCAAAAATGCTGGTACTTAAAACAAGCAACACAGTGTTTAAAAATCAGCATTCAAGCAAAAAGCTCTCTCTCTCTCTTTCTCTCTCTCTCTCTCTTTATATATACATATATATATATATATATATATATATATATATACATATATATATATGTGTAAATCAAAACGTCGCCAGAAAACAACTTGGAAAATTAAAACTCTAAGCTTTAAAACATTATTTCCCAACCGTACAACAAAATGTAACTATCAGATACATCAGTGGAAACACAATAGTAAAGTAAGAGAAAGAAGGACACAACGCCACTTGTAGAAAGACACAACAAAACAAATCCCAAAATAGGCAAGATAGAGGAAGAAGCAGCAAATAAAGGCCCGTTCACACCCTTGCGTCTTCTTAAGACCGAGTGCCCTCTTCTTAGACCGTGTCAATAATCTCTCGCAGGAACCCCGGCTATTCTCGCGCGCAAAGTGCTGTCGTTTTCTAGACAGCGTTCTGCCTGTCACGCACTTCGTGAATTCAAGAATCACCACTCAAGCGCGGAGCGCCGGTGGCATTCATCGTCAAGACCAGACTTGTAGACGTTACTGAAAAATAGTAAGAAGATAACTACATTTACAATTACTCAAGGCTATATTGTAATTAATTACAATGACAATTACCCTCCAATAAAAGTAAGTGAACGTTACTCCAAAAAGTAATCCGTTACTTTCGTGGCGTTACTTTCAACATTAATGTCCTCAACTAAGAAACAAAGGGAAGAGGGTTATTCAAGTTCTTATTGTTGCCACCTTTTCCATTTATTGACCTTGAGTATTTGAGTGCTTTATGCTCGTTGCAGCCGTTGCCTGATATTCGAGAGTTTTAGCAGATCATTCCGATACCTCCGATACCCCCGGTAACGGTACCCGATAACGATATGATGCATGCGCAAAGGCGGCGGCGGAGTATCGGATATCGTTATCGGAGTCATCGGGACGATCTACTAAAACTCGCCATTGTCGAAATCGCGAAGCTGTAGAAGTCGTCATACAACTAGCCAAAACTGAAATAAGAATTGATTTGCGTAGTACATCTTACTGTACCGGCATATATTGCCAGACAAAAGCAAATCATAGTTGATACCAGTACGGTGATAATTAAATAATAAATAAGGTCTGGCTCGATTTTCTCCTTCCTTTGCTTCTGAACAGGTCGAGCCTCGGTTGAGGAGTTCGTGAAGAAGAAAACGTTCCCAGCAAACACATATAAGTAATAAAAAAAAGAAAACATCATAACATTTATAACAACAATTAATCAATTAATTAGAACGTCGGTTAGAACAAGGAAATGTAAACGCACGTTTGCCGTGTGTACCTTTCTTGATGCCGTTCAAAAACGCCTGGCGTTCGATAAGACGGCGTTCGATAAGACGGTGTTCGATAAAACGGCGTTCGATGAAACGGTTTCAATGAAACGGCGTTCGATGAAACGGCGTTCGATGAAACGGCATTCGATGAAACGGCTTCGGTGAAACGGCGTTCAACGAAACGGCGTTCGATGAAATAAACGGTCCCCCGTCTGCTGATGCCACGGGCAGCTAAGGGCAGACAACTAAGCCACACAATGGCCCCACTGATGAGTTTCATTCTCTCCTCAAGCCCAGAATCTCAAGTCTACGTCAGCCACCCTGATGTTTTATTTGTAAAGATCTCATGCGTCCTGCCGGGGTACAAACAGCAGCAAAAAAGCTGACTCACAAAAGGGGTGACTGAGATGCAGATAATCGGGCTGAAATTCACAAATAAAGTGGGCCAACCCTAGAAGTGGTTCACAAAAAAGTCTGTAGCTTTTAAAACAAGGTCCAATAGGGGAAAGAAGCAGAAAAAATACATTGTAACTTATAAGTGTGCAGCAACGAGCGAGGATGCTTATGGCATTAGCACCTTCACATATTATCACATCTCTTTTAGTGGATTTTAGGGCAGACAGAGCGTTGTCTCGTGTTGTGGCATAATGAAAATAATCGTAGTTACTATAACCGAGAAGGAGATTGTTAATTCTTGTCTGAGCACTTACCGCCTCGAGCTTCTCAAAGAGGCACACAATCACTTGGTGTCCTCCTTTCCCCGTCTTCGATCGCAAAGAAAAAACAAAGGGTCTAAAAAAGACGGATATAGCTTGCCCCCGCTTCTTCTTTCTTTTTTTTTTTTATTTGTAGAAATGCCTCTTTGGGTCTTCTGACATTGTTGTTAGGGTCTCAAAGAACAGATTCAGGGGCTTGGTGTTGTAAAGAAAGGCTTTGGGGAACTGAAGAGTGCCAAGCCTCCCTTTGCGCTGGTCAATGCGCTCGACTTTACCAAAATAAAAACAACCCTTTTTATAGAACGGGGGAAGGGGGGGGGGGGGGGTCGTGAAAAAATGTAACGGATTACAAGGGATTCGTTACTTAAATATGTAAGGGAATTAATTTAGATTTACTAAAAAAAAATATGTAATTATTCCATTACTAAATTACCATTAAATGTAAGGGATTACAAGTAATTTCATTACTTGTAATGGATTACGTACAACTCTGGTCAAGACATCTGGTCAACACGTCATCAACACGTGACCACATCAGAGGACTACAAAAAAGATCGGCACAAGCATCGCCTCGGGATTTGCAGCCAAGTGTGCCAGAGCACTAAACGCGTCAATTTTCTCGCGTAGGTGCGTACACTTCAGTATTTGTAATACAGCTTAAGTTTCCTTTTGGCTGCGAATCCCACCAGTGTGTACCAATGTGTGTTGACATCGCAACCTAACGGATTCTTATCGGAAGGTTAATGTGCTCGAGAGGAAAGTCTCGTCAGTTAACGCCGAATCATTTGAATACCTCCTGTTCTGGAATGTTCAGCCGCTTCAAACTCTTTGCTGTTCTTACAGTTCTTTTCCTGTTACTTACGTCAGCCGGCGACGTTGAGCTAAACCCCAGCCCCTGGCCTACAAACGCTGAAAAAAATAGACAAACTGCAAGAAGCTATTGATAGCCTAATAGCAGCCAGAAGCCAAAACCAGAGGGAAAGTATCGGCAAGCTAAATTAAATTAATAAGGGCATTGCCGACCTGGGCAGCCCTGTGGCTAGTTTAGAGGCCAGAGTTACTGAAATTGGGCAAATAAAATAAAATTTGGCTCGTGTCACTGCAACGCTTGATCTTGTGGAGCGGGAGTCTGGGAGTGCGCATGAGCAGCTCTCTGTATTAAGAGACACTTTGGACGACATGAATGGCCAGATGCGCAGGAACAATCTGATCTTTCGCGGCTTGCCTGAACGCAAAAATGAGACTTGGAGTGACACCGAACAACTGGTATCATATTTCATGAAAAATCAGCTCGCGCCAAACCTTGGCGAAATTGAAAGAGCGCATCGTCTTGGGCCAAAATGTGTCGGTTCGAACCGTCCCACTATTAGAACATAGAACATAGCTTTATTGATAGAACAATCATTTGTCAAAACACAATAGCGAGCCGGAATAAGCCTCAAGGGCTTGTGTACATGGCTCGGCAGGTGACGAAATGATATAAATTAGATAATGAAGAAGATTGATTGAAAAGCAATTTACAATCTATAGCACACTCGTTCTCTGAAAACTCAGTGCGTCTTAAGCCAAACCGAAAAGATACACACACCAAACAAACACCTTGGACACACTGCAACCGGGATGATAAAAAAGAAGGAAAAAAATCGAAAAAAAACAAAAAAAAAAACATTGCACTTTAAAATTTCACTTTATTCCTCTAAGTTCCGTAACGCGTTCCTAAGTTTTTTTTCTCAACGTTATAAGGAGCATTGATTCTGGTAGGCGGTTAAATACATGCGGCACATAATACACTCTTACACGCTCACCATAGCGAGTTCGAATACGCGGTACCTCAAAACGAAGAGATGGCCTCATCGGCCGCTGTTGAATATAAGGGGCTTTGAAATTGGAGCTCCAGAAATGACGCAGCACGACGGTTTCCCTAAAAAGCCCCTCAAAAGACGACATGTGAAGTTCCTGAAATATCATTTCACTTGAAACGTCTGGCATGCTAAAAGCGACACTTTTCAAAATACTTTTTAATAACGAATTAACTCTTGCGCGCCAGAACAACGAACATCCCATAAAAAGTGTTATGCCGTACCGTAAATAACTATATCCCGAAGCCTGTGCTATCATTTTCCTAACAGAGAATGGCAGAAACATTTAACATTGTATAGTAAGCACGAAACACTTCTTAACTTTTTGCACAAATACGTCAGGTGTGTACACCAAGATAAATCACCATCGAAGTATATTTCGAGGTATTTTACAAATTTGACACATTAAATAATTTCGCAATCACAAGATCTGCAGCTGGAAGTATGTAGCGCTACAGGAAGTGGGAGTTCAACCCGTTTAAGTGGATTTTTAAAACAAACAAATTTTGTCTTTGACCCATTCACCTTAATCAGGTTCGAAGTAAACCAATCAATTGTACAAGTAATATCATTTTGAAGATGTTGATTGGCGATAAGGTAATCTGCATGACATGACACTAACACAGTGTCGTCCGCGTATTGAAATACTTTACTTTGTGAAACAGCACTACGGAGATCATTTATATATAAATTAAAAAGTAAAGGAGACAGCACTGAACCTTTCAGTACTCCAGCCGTTAAAAAAGTTGTACTACTTCTTTGAGTTTTAAAAACCACAACCTGCGAACGTCCTAAAATGTAATCTTTAAGGAGTGAAAAAAATGGACCTCGAAAACTCAGCTTGTATAGCTTGGAGCAAAGAATTTTGTGATTCGTACTGTCGAAAGCTTTCGACACATCAAAGAACACAGCACATGAAAACATATTATTATCAAAACTTCTATGTAAACAGTCTCCAAAACTATCTAAAAGCGCTTGGGTTCCTCGCTCCGTAACAAACCCATACTGATGATCAGACAATAAGCCAAACCTTTCTACGAAACCAGTCATTGCTCTCAAAAGGTGCTTTTCTAGTAAATTCGCCATGCACGATAAAACGGAAATAGGACGATAGTTGGTAAAATTATCCGTTGCCGCTCCCTTGTAAAGTGGCTTAACAATAGCAGTTTTCACTCCCGTCGGCCAAATTCCGGTCTCGATGATATCATTCAATATTCCTAAAAGTGCATATTTAAGTTTTTTATAATTTCTACGCAGATCCCGTATATGCACTTTATCGAAGCTTGGCGACTTAGTTGGTTTAAAAGAAAATAAATAATTTCGGAGCTCACTTTCAGTGAGGGAAGGCAAAAAGGCTGAAGCTAGATTGTAATTTTGCAACGTGTCAGTTCCGACGTTATTACTATCTTGAGCTGCACCGGAAGTACGAGCAAAAAAGCGCTGAAGTTCTCAATCGTTTTTTGCGCCACAGGCGCGAAAGACTTGTCTTTCATCTCATCGATTGAACGTCTTTTTTTGCCGCCACGAAGACGATTAGCTATCTCCCAGGTTTTTGCCGTGTCAAAGCGATTTTTTTCAAACTCTCCTTTGAAGTACCTGCGCTTTGAAGAACGAACCAGTGCGCACGCTTTGTTCCTAGCTATTTTAAACTCTTCTTTCAGCGCTGAATTGCTTGGGGACCGTTTGCAGCGTTTCCAAAGAAAATCCTTATAACGTATAGCCACTAGAATGTCTGACGTAATTCATTCCTGATCTGGCTTACGTCTTTTAATTATTACTTTCTTTTTGCACGTAGATGTAAAATTAGAGATAACAAACGTATCGTACAACATTGAAGGCTCAACCGAAGTTAAAAGTTGATTCCAGTCGTAGTTGTTAATTTTGCTATCTAACTGCGCTTGATCAGTTCTGGTGCTTTCTTTATTGTTGTTGTGGCACTCCTTATTGCTTTTTGAGAATGTCTGGCACTCTATAAAATAATGGTCCGCCAACTTTTCTGTTATCACTGCAGCATTTACGGTACCCTCAAAAGTACGGAGGTTTATGTGATCGATACACGAGGATACTAATTTTTTACCTAAGAGTTCTTCCCGAGTGGGTGCCTGTATCACATTTCCGATGCCGTAAGTTGCCATTAAGTTTAGGTAATCGCAGACCACATGGCGCAAAGAATTCATTGTATTTAAATTGAAGTCTCCCACTAAGCACAGCTGACTTGTCGGGATAATCACGGATAGCATTTTATCTACTTCTTTGATAAACAAGTTCGCGTTGCTCGAAGGGGGGCGATAGATTGCCATCAAGTGAATCGAAAAATCCTGGCGTCTAATTTGTAGGCTTATGCACTCGGAGTGCGATACGGTTGTTGCAAACTGGTCGGCATCCCAGATGTCTTTGATAAAAAAACAAATTCCCCCCTCCCCCCTCTGCCCAACGTTCTTGTAAATGTAAGCCGTTTGTAACCGGGAATCGAAAAGAGAGTTATTACATCCTCTTTAACATTAACTTCAGTCAAAACGAACGCATCTATGACAGCCTCCAATTCTTGGACTATAAGCATAAACTGGTCCCAGTACTTTCTAATGCTTTTTATGTTAAGGTGAAACAAGCTAAACGAAAACTTGGAGGACGCTTCGAAATTCCTTCTCAGTACCGCACTGTTTGAAAAATAAAAAAATTCATGTAAAGACCTACAGTATTTTGTCCAAATCCACCATGCGGTCAACACGCAACAGTGGCGACGAGACTTCTTTCTTCACAAAAATCTTCCCGTTCTTTATCCACGTGAATTTATAATGCTTTCTCCTTGCTCTTTCCCTGACCATCCGAAACAGTTGTCTGTTTTGCTTCGTAAGGTTCTCGTTGAAGCAGAGCTTTTGGGCCTCAGCCCCTTGGGCAAGACCCCGCAACTTTTCACGCGCGCCGAGCCAGCGATCCCTTGTCTCCGTTGAGTTGAACTTGATTAACACTACCGGGGTCAATCCCGGTTTGACGGGAAGGCGATGTACGGCAAGAATATTGGTAGTTTGAAAGTTAGATAATGCAAGATTAGCTGCCAAGTCGCTGACGGACTGTCTGAGATTTTCACCTGCTAAAAAAGGCATCCCGTGAATCTCCAAGTTAGCACGGCGACTGTATTGTTCTCCACTATTGATCTCCTCTCGAAGAGACTGAATCGTCTCAGTTTGGCAGGTTACAGTGGCTCGCAATTCACTGTGCTGCAATTCTAGCTCTCTGATTTTGTTTTCGCTTGCAGCTGCACCCTCTAGGACAGAGTTGTATTTCTGTGATATTTCACCGATTTTAATCTCTAGCTCTTGTATCTGGGCTTCTAGCATCTCCACAGTGGGTTTTAGGCTCAATCCAAGTAAGCATGGATAACCAACCGGCTCAGCTACAGGCCATCACTACTCAATAACTCATCCACTTTCGCGGGAAGCGTCAGGAGAGTGTCAACACTTGATTTTAAACCCACCAGAGCATCCAGTTTTAGTCCAAATGCCTGCAGTTGGGCCGTTACTGTCGGCGCGTTTCCCTGTGACGCGTTCTGCGAAGAAGTCGCTCCACTTTGAGTTGCGCTTCTATTTTCCTGTGTGCGACAAGTTTTGCACCGCCATTTCTCACGTTTCGCTGGTCCCATGGCTGCATAGGAACTTTCTGCAATTCCAGCACATGGCTGGCCGAAATGATAACCATTTTTGCAAACTGAGCATGATATGGACTTCTGCCCGCTAGTGATTGCTTGGAGACAAGCCAAACAGTCAGTCGCAGTAGACATAGCACATCACAGCAAATACCTCAACAGCATACAAACACTTCAGTCGGTGGCAGAAAAAAAAGAAAGAAAAAGAAACTAACTTTTTCACAAGTTTTCAAAAGCGCTCTCACCTGGTGAAGAAAACGAGCGAGTAGGTGAGATTGTTCACAGCGCTTCGCCACCGACTGCGACGATGGCTGCGATGCTGCTGTCTTTTATGGTCTTGGAAGGGGCGATGAGCATGCGCTGTGGCAACCACTTGCGTTCCGTTGACCCGGGGGCGTGAAAAGAACGAGATGACGACTGTGTATTGATGCTGATTCAGCGTTGTCACGGATGATTCTGGTGTCCGAGCAATTCGGCAATGTCTCCGTGCAGAATACTGGTGAAGAAAACGAGCGAGTAGGTAAGATTGTTCACAGCGCTTCGCCACCGACTGCGGAACGTGACCATTGTCAGATTCCTCAGTTTTAAAAACAAAGATAATGTACTCCGGACTGCTTCAAAACTGTAAAATGTATCACCCATGGTGTGGATTTGGGAGGACTTCTCTCCTAAAGTGCGTTTCGAGCGAAAGAAGCCGTTGGAGTTTGCCGCTCGGTTTAGGGAGCAGCATGTTAGATACAAGCTGTCATTTGATAAATTGCATGTCGGCAGTGAAATATACGTGTATGACAGTGTTGCTGAAACCGTCATTCCAATTCAAAGGCCACGTGAAGTTCCCCGTACAGACGACTGAAAACCCCGGATTGTGCGAAAATCTTCTGTTAAACACTCTTTGTCTTTTTTTGTAGTAAATTTTCAAATCCTGCTTTCTAAACAGGTAGAATTTGAATGTATCACCGCCTCTTGCGAACCGGACGTTATCATAGGAAGTGAAATGTGGTTGTCATCATGCGTAGACGATAAGGAGCTGACATTGAGCAAAGAGTACAATGTATACCGAAAAGATCGCCTTAGTGCAAGGGGTGGCGGTGTACTTATTGCTATAAAGTCCCATCTAAAATGTACAGTTTTATCTTCCGACTCCTTGCTAGAAACCATGTGGGTACGTCTTCAGCTGGGTTATCATAGGTTATTAATTGGTGTTTATTATCGGCCGCCAAATTCAAATATAAGTGACTTTCATGACGCCAAGTATAGCTCTTTGGACCACTTAACTGAATCCTACCCAAATTATGATCTAATATTAGCGGATGATTTTGATTTCCCCGGAATTGACTGGCCGACTCTCAGTCCGTCCACGCAGTGTTCAAATCCCGCTCAGTGCAATGATTTTCATGCCTTGGTGGGCTGTTTCGGGTTGCACCAACTTGTAAACTCCCCTACCCGCGGTGACGCGAATTTAAATCTATTTCTAGTAAATCTATTTCTATTTCAAACAACATTTTCTTTTGAAAACCGAGAAAATAATCGCAAGCAGATTTTTAACAATGCCAGGGCGAATACTGATGCTATGAATTTGTTGCTGGATCTTTTTCTACAAGATTTCATACACCAATATTTACGTCGCTCAGTAGAAGAAAACTGGACTTTAATTAAACATGAACTTCACAAATTAGTGTCCATCAATATTCCAAGAATTACTGTTGGATCAGACTCACTATCGCCATGGTTCATAAATGCACCCTGCCAGAATCTGTTACAGTCCAAGAAGATGAGGTGTTGTTTAAAAAGAAGTGCGAACAAATGTTTTTAAATGTACTCCAAAACTCGGAATCATTGAGCGTGGCCAATAATGTTGCGCTATGTGGGGACCAGCCAACGTGAATTTCTGACGCGATATCTGTTTCTGTTGCTTTTCATGGCTTTTCCCTCTTAGATTTACCATAAGTTTTGTGATTTTTGAACTTAAAAATTTGCATTATTGATTATGCTGGAATGTGAATGATGATGTGGTACCATGTTTGAACCAGATAATGTGAACTTTGTTACTCTGTCGTTCTTTTTTATTATTTTTTTATTTTTTACAGAGTTGTTTTTTATAGTGTGCTTTTTCCCCATTGTAAAATCCTCGCTCATGTATTGCATCCATAAGGATGTCATTTAGCTAAAGTAAATGAAATGAAAAATGAAATGAAAAAATCTCTTACGACGAGAGGACACATCGGCGCCATCTATTGGGTAGCAGTGGAAGCTTGGCGGTCCCGCATATTTTCTATCTCTCTCGCGCATTATCCTTTCTTTTTTGGTTCGAAAAACGTTTGTCAACGTCATAAACGACCAATTCTCATAGGTATATTGCCACATATGACCTCGGAAATCCCGCAAAACCTTCGCTCTAGTGAAGTGCAGTTCCATGGTCACCGCGTAGATGGCGCCAGCGTACCAGTGTGTTCTCTCGTTCTAAGACATTTTAAGAGGTTTTAAGGCACTCGGTTCTAAGGGGTCGCAAGTGTGTGAACGGGCCTTAAAGACCGACCTGCAGAATAGTTTTCAACCAGGGAAAAAGTCCTCATTTCCTCCTCTCCCCCGTTTATCTTGACGGCGAGGGACTACTTTTGTTGCTGCATCTTGAGGCCGGATAAGCCAAACTAAGTGCATATTGGGCGAACTGCTGAGCCCCCTTCCTCCGGCGATACCAGAGAAGCGCCCGGAACAGAACTCCTCCTTTGGCATCGTTTCAGAGCCTCTCGGTCTCGTCCCTGAATATTTGTTTTGCTTTGCGGTAAGCATATTCATGTGCTAGACTGCTTGGCTACTCCGAGTATTCCAACGCGGAAATAACACGCTTTTGCACAGCCGCGCCAGTTTGATTTGTAACGTAAATGGCGATAGATATGATTAGCCTCATTTACGCACAAAAACGCGTTTGAACTTGAACTTTTCAGGCTGTACTGATTGAATTTGTTTGTGCAGATGTTGTAATAATTGTTTTTCGTTTAGGCATTGATTTTTTTTTGTCGCGCAAACAGTTCACGCGAGAGAATCTTTACATTGATAATTCCTTGTCAGTGATAAGAGAACGCACGGCCGGGTGAGTGCGCGAAGTTTCTGAGGAAGCGTGCAATACTGGAGGAATGTTGTTGTTTGAGATGAGTGAAATATTGGTTGATAATGGTATCAAGCCCCTCCGAGCCGCCTTTCAAGTGAATCTTGCTGCGGCACGGGCGTTACATTACCGGTCTCGCTTTCTTTCCTTTGTGCTTGGTGGAACATCTCGTCGTTTTGCAGCCTTCAGCCACGGGTTTCCACGTACTGTAAGCCTGCTGTAAGCGTACCGAAAGTCTTAGGCCGCACTTAGGGCTCCAAAAGGGAAGTGAAATTGCAAGGGACAAATACTTCTTTAGTTCTAAATAAGACACGGCCGCGAGTGGGTGGTTTTTGAAAGCGTTTCTCTTGCGCGGCTGCTCGCGCAAGGTGTCTTTTTCAGCTGTGAAGCAACTTGTGAGATGGAGCACCCTTGTAAACTCAGCCTTCAGAGCATGCTCCAAGCATGCACTTTTGAAGACACACCCTTCTCTGCCATCCTCGTTTCATCCGGATTTTCTACACACCCTACGTTCTTTCATGTTTTTAAAGGGTCCGTCGTTTTACATTTTAGACAAACTGACAATCCAGCGTCACGCGCTAGCCACTTTTGCAGCTGTCACAAGCACTTTTGTGGATCGGAGTACTACGTGTCCTGAGCCTGTATTCATACCCGACTTACACGGACATCGACAACTTGTGCCATCCATTTTCAAATGCAGTACTATTCAAAACTTTCAATGGAAAAATTAGTTTTTTCTCAAATAAAATAAAAAGGAGCGCACTGTTATCGCAGGAACTCCAGATATAGGTTCACCATAGTCATTCCCTTTGTCTCGGTACAGAAAAAGACCCTAAATATGACAGAAAGATTATTCCAAAAGCGGTTGAATTTTTTGTGAAATAGTATGGAAAATCTCAAAAGAGAGACAAACTTTTCGCTTTATATTTTTAATAAGCTAATTCCAATAAAAATGAATCGCCGAATAAAACTGCCGGGACTATCGATTACGTGCGTAACTAGCTCAATCTACGGTAGCAGGTTCAAGTAAACTTCCTGGGAGCATTTTGTGCGACAACCCCGTAAGAGCGGTACACAGAACGCTGTGCCCATTGTTAATTAACAAGTTCTGCGTGACATCGGACGTCTGCGAGCGTGGCGCAGTTAGATCCGTGCCGTGCTCACACACTGTGGTGCCGGGTTAGAATTTGGTCCCGCTGTATTCGCTCACTTTTCCTATAGGTCTCAAATAACGCAGGCGCACCTTTCCCTTTGTCGGAATACAACTTTTAAGCTTCTAGATGTCACGAAATGTAATGTGGTAGGTTGGTGCAGTTGCTTGGTGGGGAGGTTTTGATAGGCACCGAAAATAACAACAAAACCAGGACAGGCTATACATGCAAGACGCCTGAAAAGAGCCTGTCGAAATAAAAATGAAACTGCAGTTATGTGGTAGGTTGGGTCGTTGGTTGATTTATTCGGTTTTAAAAGGCACCGAAAAAAACACGACAAGCTGAGCGATGTAAGGCGCCTCGTTCAGTTAATTTCTCTGTCCTCTTGGAGCCCAACAAAACGCGCAATGCTACGCTTCGCAGTGCTTTCATTATTGCGCACGGACATAAAACAAAATGGTTTAATACTTTTTCCCACGAGTGCAATGAAATAGATACTTTTATTTCCAAGCTTCTTTCCGCTGTGCTTCCGGGCTCCCCACCAAACTGAGAATTTCTGTGCTGGGTGAATGAACTATTTGGATATAAATTGGCACGCGCTATAAATCTGGTAGTCCCGTTTACAAGCAGCGTGTTTCCGGCACATGAATTCTCTAAGCGGTTTGCCTTCCCATCGCGTGGCAGGGAATTGAAAATATCCATTTGTGCATGCGGTTTCGCAGGGCGTCGTCTGCTCGACCTCTGTCGAAAAAGACCGAGAACTATGTTCGCAAGGTTCCAGGTGGCAGACGTTTAGGAAAATAATTCTATTCTTTTATTGAAGACAAACTCGCTTTCCACTCGCGAAGTCGAGCAGCGAAACGAAATCCCCGGGCGGTGGTTTTAGGGATCCGCAAGGTCACCCGTACTTTCTCGGCAACCTAGTAGACCATTCCCAGAGTTTGTTTCGTGGAGACGAAGAAAGCACTTCTTGGAGAGCTATGATGCATTCCAGCATTTATTGAAGGGATGTTTTCATGCTTATTCGTTTGCACACTTATCTGAGTTGTCCCTTAAATAGTTTTGATACGCGTGTGTTTGCATGCTCCTCTCAGTTTTCCCTCTGATAGATAAGCCCACAAAAGCAAAAACTGTCTTTTTTTGTTTTTCGAACGAGAGCACTTTGATGAGAACAGCTTTCAAGAAAGTTGCAAGCACCGCTGCTAGGAAACACAGTGCTGAACGAATCTGCAAGATGATACCGTTAGGAATATAATGCCTGACAAATGAAACTTGGTCGCAGTTCTGTATGTGTGACACCGTTTTTTGCGTTTTTTTAATATTATGAACTTTTCTTGTCTAGATGAACTAGGTTGAACATATAAGTGTCAGTTTGATGAGTTTTGTGGTGGGGAGGGCTGTGACGAGCCTCAGAAAAATGCACTAGGCGTTCTTTACTTTCCTATGAGTATGGCCAACAACTCTACAAAATCCGGAAACCGTAAAGCATATGAGCACGCGTATATTCGATTTGAAGGTTCGCAAAAGATTTACATCCATGACGCTCAAGCATGCATCAAATGCCGAAGGAAAGGGAGAAATGTGTACGATTCATACGAGCATCGAACTAGCGGAATTTCAGTTTTCGAATGGCAGGCAAATGAGTGCAGGGATGGATCAGCTTAAATTATCATGAGATGTAGCGCTAAAGAGATTGATACAATTTTGACAAGGTGTGCATTTACACGATAACCATTGGAGCTGCACGCGTGAAAAGATTATTAAAACTTAGTGAGGGTGAACGTTCAATACTGAGGAGATTCGGCAGACCGTGGTATTGTAATATAAAAATGGTATCGAGACCTCCCATGCTACTTCGAAGCATGCGTTGAAATGCGCCCCCGCTGCGGTGTCGCGGGCCTAGAATATGGCATCCAAAGCCTCCTAATTTCTAAGCCAAGTGGTCGGGCTGCGCCACGGCCTGGCGATGTGGCGTCGTAAAACCGAGCTATGTCTGTGTGCCAGTCTATTTGCAGGACGTTTCAGTGGAAAGTCTACTACACCACATGGACGCTCTGAAAGAGCTGAACTCTATTATTCTTCGCTTGTATTGTCGTTTACGTTTTGTTACTTTCGATCAAGTCATAAGCTAGGGTTAATTGGTCTCCCTTGTTTTACGTATTTCAGAGCTCTGGAAGCCCGTGCCAGAAGTCCAAGATGACCGGACAGCTAAGGGCTACTACGCATTTGATCAAAAAGCGTATGAGAGATGGGACAGAAAAGACATATGTATACGAAAGGGCTAGTTTCGGACAAAGCGTGAGCCTTGCTTTCTCTGAAGAAGATGACATGACTTTTTTTGATGGCTTAATGACGCAGGTAAAGGCCGTGTATAAAAGTGTCTCCTTGGGGAGTCTAATGACAAAGGCGTTACAGCGACGTCTGGAACCTCAGAACGTGGAAAAACGGAACCGAACGTTCCTCGCACAGAGTGTGCGAGAGCGAAGAGGCATCCACCTCGTTGACGCCAGATTCGACGCCTGAACAATTTCTGGTTCTCCGCGACACTGCCGCCCTTTGTGAGCTTATTCTGATTGTAGACGGTAGAGAGTGTCCGGAAGGCCTTGTTCTGGATAACGTAACGCCCTGGGGAGTTTGAATCACGCCTGCACTGCAACTGCAAAAACCATTTATTGGTTTCTAGAACGAGCACACTCATCGGCTCCCTCAGAGTTGCTGATTTTCTTTTTACAGGGCCTACGTCTGTAGCGGAGTTCTTTCGACGCAGTTTGAGAAGGTTTGCCGTTTCGCTACGTTACCGTACTCGCCAAGAACTCTGAAAAAAGTTATCACCAAAATCGAAGCGGCAGTAGAGCTCCTGAAGCTTGAAAGCATGTCAATTGCGCAACAGCAAGAATCAGAGCTCACCGAGCAAGATGATTCCTCTACGACAGTGATCAACATCGAAACTGACGCACGGCATGCCTGCCGCAAAACCTCACACCACACGGACGTTGTGGCGCTTGGCCAGAAATCTCACAAAGTCGTCGGAATTGTACATGTCAGCAGAAAAGACGAATTATCTTCACAAAAACACGAAGTATACGGGACGAAGATGGTATACGATTACTTCGAGTCGAGAAACATTTGTGTCCTAGATCATGTTCATGACCGCAACACAAGCGTCAATAAAATAATCAGAGAAAAAAACGGACCATCAAATTTATGCAACCGCTGACACGTTGCGAAGAACCTCAAAAAAGGGTTTCTCGAGATATCCTCTGGACCCGAGAAGAACGATGGCAGAACGTGGCATGCGGAACTGTCAGACAAGTGTAAAGCACTTCGCAACCACGCGTACTATGCAATGGCCACATGTAAGGGAGATGCATCCGAGCTCAGAAATCCTGTGTCGAACTGCGTCAGCCATTTCTGCGGAAAACACGACAAGTGCAGCGTGGAGTCACCTTGCAAACCGCTCGGACATAATGCCGCGCGTGCAGCTGGCCAAGTGAGCAGCGCGCGCGTGGCCTAACGGTTATCGTACCTGCCTCCCACGCGAAAAACCAGGGTTCGATTCCTGGCCGCGGGGACGTATTTTTGTGGACTCTGACGTATAAATTCGAGAACCGTGTTGCTTGTCCGAGGTCCGAATGTTCTACGTGTCGAACGCTCTACGTCGATTATTCCAGAAACCCACGCATGTATAGTTGGGGACAAAAGTCTCCAGGACACGCGAGCTGCGACTGAAACGCATTGCTCTGCCATCTGCCGGCGGGTCGCCTGGTTTCGAGATCACAGAAAAGCGCATGCGCGTCCTACTGTGCCTGCCAACATGTGTGTTTTCCTGCTCTTCTGCGGCACAGTCCCTAACTCGGAATCGGGCCGTGGTACCGCCTCAAAGATAGCGCTGACGGCTGACGAGCCTTTGCTACACATTCCGAAACTCGAGATACTGCCTGGGGCATTGCGCCGCATTTCGCCGTGTCAGCGCACCTTGCTTTATAACCAGTTCAGCTTATCGCTCAGTTGAGCTGCCGTGACTTCTTGCTTTATAGGTGCCATGTCAGTAAGCGCTATCTCCGAGGCGGTACCGCGCCCGATTCCGAGTTAGGCGGCGCGCCGCAGAAGAGCGGGAAAGCGCACATATTGGCAGGCACAGTAGGACGCGCATGCGCTTTTCTCTGATCTCGAAACCAGGCGACCCGCCAGCAGATGGCAGAGCAATGCGTTTCAGTCGCAGCTCGCGTGTCCTGGAGACTTTTGTCCCCGATTGTACATAAGGGGCTCCGCGTGGCGAGCCGCAGTCAGTTTCGCCCCAGCGCTCGACTCTGCTGTTACGCCGTCCTCGACGCCCGCGACGCTCTGTTCTCTTCTGTTGTTATCGTTTTAGATGCGGAGCACCTCTTGCTCGGGGCTATGTCCCGCGGCGTCGGCGTTGTAGTCTGCACTCACACTACGCATGCGCAACTCTCCTCCTTCCCTCTCTGCAACAGCTGCGCGTTACTCTCTCCGCTCTCTCTCTCTACCAGCTGCGCGTGCACTTCGCGTGCGTTCGATTCTAAGCACACCGCGCGCGCACGCGCAACTCTCCTCCTCTAGTCTCCTCTCCTTCAAGTGTGCAAAAAAAATAAACGGCGAGCGGCGAGCGTTCCAAGTTTCTCTGCCGCGAGCCGCGACGAAGGCTCGCGTAGGGGGTAACGCTAGGGCAGTCGGTGGCGCCATCTCTCGACGTCAGCACGCAACTGACTCTTTCCTCGGTACCAACACGATGCTCCGCATCACCCCATGGTTCCCCTCGGGAAGATGGTGTAATTTTTCGCCTCTGCGCCTTCTCTCCTTTCCCTTTTTCCTTTTATTTTTGGGCACAAGTTCGCCCCATTAAACGTTTAGTTTCTTAGTTTCTTCAGTTATTATCGCCTCATCAATTGTCATTCGTGACAATATTCCCACAACCCTGATGATGAAAGATCCTGTTGCGTTGGAGCTTCTAAGCACATTCTTGAGGACCACGACCGTGTTCAAAGAACGCCGAAGACTACGTGACGTCAAAGGACACATTTTATATCGAATCATTCAATAACTCCATGCTGATCTACCTTGACAAGCGCATTCATTATCGAGACATGTCGTACAACTCGAGACATAGCTTAGCTCTCCTTGATTAGAACGAGCACGTTGGAAGAATTCAGACTTCCATCTACTTGATCAAGGACTGTCAGCATCCAGATCGGCAGGGCGGAAAAAAAAGAAATACGTGCGAAAGACCTACAGGTAGGTCATTTTGCATTTTGCAACAATCTCGTTTGGAGCTCATCATGCGCCTTTTCTTTTTTCAGCTTCGTTCGAAAACGTTTCGAGTTGGTATTGCAAGCTGCACCCCTCGATGATGTCAACGTTGTGACGGATGACAAGAACTAACACCTTGGGTACACTGTTTGTTTTTATTAAATGCAGTTACAATGACGTTGGCGTATAACTTCATTTGTTGCGTTATAGCAGCTCTTGGCGAGGTGAATGTACAAAAACTTTCCTCACTGTACAGCTTGGGACACCGCTGGACAAGGGTCAAGACGGACAAAACAACGGCAGTTCAGCGACTAAAAGTTTTTTTTTTTTTTTTTGCAATGTAAATAAACAGGTTATTGACTAAAACTATGATTTTAGGAAGACATGGTGGAAACATGAAGGTTATTAATTTTTTTTTTTGTGAAAAAAGCTGACAGGTATCAAGTCAAGAACATAATAAGACGCGAGTAAAAGGACGTATTCCCCCCTCCCCCATCCTTCTCCTGCCTGCCTTTTTCGTGACGCACTCCCTATTGTTTCTAGGTACTACTGCGGCTTATCTTTCTCCCCAGAAAATGTTTCGGCACGGGAGCCTTGCGGACACAGTGTGCACTCGTTGTACACAGAGGTTGAGCAGATGACGCTCTAAGAAATCGCTTGCAGGAGTTTATTTTGTCTCGTAGGTTGGCGTGTGTAAAATATGAGAATGCCATTTTTCACTGCGCTCGGATGTTCAACGCGTTTCCCTTGTCTTATGTTTTTGACTGTGGCTGTGCTGTAGGTAGAAAGGGGTTACTGAGATCTGGAGCTGATCGTCTCTTCAGAATAACATCCGGATCGGGAGCTCGTTTTGCTCCTGTAGTGTTTCCGAGTGGGATAACCTTCTTTAATCGTTTAGAGCTATCATATTCGAAGGGAAAGACAGACACATTAGAGCTTCTTTTTGTTCTCAAGACATAACGAAAGCTAGTTTATTTTGCACCAACTAACTTTAAAAGCTCGACAACATGAAAAAAGGTGTTGGGGACAATGAAACATAGGGTTGTTCCCGCATTACGGGGTGTGGCGCGCCACAGCGGAAACGAATTTGTTTAAAAAACTTGTAGCGACCTTGGTCGGAAAAAGAATGTTTTTTTGGGGGGAAATGCAAAGGCGAATACGCCTGCCAAGCAAATAGCAAGAAAACTTAAATACACAAATATAACAGCATTCTTCAAGCATGCTCTGAAGCATGTCTATGCTTTATCTCACAAGTTGCTTTACTGCTAAAAAAGATACATTCCCACGAGTGCGGCCTAAAACTTTCGGTACGCTTACAGCAGGGTTACAGTACGTGGAAACCCGTGGCCGAAGGCTGCAAAACGACGAGATGCTCCACCAAGCACAAGGGAAGAAAAGCGAGACCGGTAATGTAACTCACGTGCCGCAGCGAGAGTCACTTGAAAGGCGGCTCGGAGGTGCTTGATACCAATATCAGCGAATCTTTCACTCATCTCAAACAAGAAATTTCCTCCAGTTTTGCACGCTTCCTCAGAAACTTCGCGCACTCACGCGGCCATGCGTTCTCTTATAACTGACAGGGAATTATCAATGTAAAGATTCTCACGTGTTAACTGTTGGCGCGACAAAAAAAAAGCAATACCTAAAAGAACAAATTGATTAAAACAACATCGGCAAAAAAAAAAATCAGGCAGTACAGCCTGAAAAGTTCAAGTTCAAACGCGTTTTTGTGCGTAAATGAAGCAAATTATATCTATCGCCATTTACGTCACAAATCAAACTGGCGCGACTGTGCAAAAACGTTTTATTTCCACGTTGAAATACCCGGAGTAGCCAAGCAACCTAGCACATGAATATGCTTACCGCAAAGGAAAACAAATATTCAGGGACGAGACCGAGAGGTTCTGAAACGCTGCCAAAGGAAGAGTTCGGTTCCGGGCGCTCCTCTGGTATCGCCGGAGGAAGGGGGCTCTGCAAGTCGCTGTCCCTTCCGCCGCAAATCACCCAATATGCGCTTACTTTGGCTTATCCGGCCTCAAGATGCAGCAACAAAAGAAGTCCCCCCTGCCGTCAAGATAAACGGGAGAGAGGAGGAAATGGGAAGGGTGGTGAGGAGGACTTTTTCCCTGTTTGAAAAATATTCTCCAGGCCGGTGTCTGTGCGCGGCAACAACAGAGGCCCGGCGGCAGCCGGCACGACAAAATGCAGCGGGCTTAAACAACAACAAAAGAAACGAAAGATATTGGTTGTTTGCTGACTTCGAAGACGGATGTGCACATACGCCAGCTCAAAACACGTTCCGCGTCGGTCCCGACCCTTCCTGGCGCGCGGGAGGGTGGGGGACTAGTCGGCGTGACAAAAGGGGGTGACGCTCCGTGCTATGGGAAATCGACTCAGAAGACTCAGTCTTTGGCGCCAACGCCGTTGGCGACAACGCAAGGACCGGCGCCAACGTTTCTTGGCGCCAGTCCTTGGCGCCAAGAAACACCGAGGATGTGAGCAAATGTAAGTATCGACCACACGAAAACCCTGCCCGCCTCAAAACCTCAAGATGTGATGAGAACTGTAACAAAGAACTTGACTCTGCTTTTTTTTTTTTTTATTATTCGGGCGGACAGTGTGTTGAATTTGTAGATTAAATATGACTCGCGCGGCTGGCGGTCGTAGTGAGACTGGAAGCCTGGCTGGAGAATGGTAGCCGTTACGTTCTGAATTGTGTTCTTAGGGAGTAGCATATGTCTTGAGAGGGGGAGATCGGTAATAGATTCTATATGAGTCTTATGGTTGTTAAAGCGCAACCGAAACGTGGTTCCTGTTTGTCCAATATACTGCATGTTACAGAGTGTGCAATGCAGTAGGTATACTTGAAGGTAAACATCTTCGACACAGATCTGTCTGGTTGGGTGAAATGATTAAAGGAAAAGAGCATTATCCAACCACAAAACCTTAAAGGGGCTGTGCAACAATTTTTAGACTTTGGCCAATTAACTGCGGAAATTAATCTGCGTCACCTATGAAACAAAAAGCAGAAAACCGTATTTTTCTTGCGAGCGCTAGTTCTTATTTAAAAAAAAGAAAAGAAACAAATCGAAGGTCAAAGTGCCTCTCAACTTTCCACGTCGACATTCGAGTGACGTACTCTGTGGGTTCACGTAGTTTCCCCTTGGGTCCTCTCTTCAGAGACCAGCCGCTTCTTCCGCGATTGTCGATTTTTAAAGGATTAGCCTCGTCGAAGGTCGCGGCGAGCGATCGACATAAAGGACGGTTAGCAGTTAGGAGTGGCAGCGGAGGGGGACAGGGTTTGTTGGCTTCCGCGTACCATCAGAGACGTTGTCCTTTTAGTTCCCGTAACCCCGATAGGCGGTTGCAGATCGGCAAATAATTCGTTTTTTGCTTTGCGATTAGCAGCAGAATAGCAGTTTTTTGGGGGAAGGTGACGCGTTCTTGGTCACTTGAGCTTGCATAAACAATATAAAAAATGCAAACTGCCAATTATTTCAACATTGAAATTATTGCACTGCCCCTGCCCCTGTAAAGGAGCTGTGCAACAATTTTAACGTTAAAAGAATTTGCATCTTCTACTTTTGACATTTTTTATCTTGCCAGAAAGGCTAGAAAACAAATCTCCTTCCTTCGAAATGTTGCGATTCCGCCGCGTAATCGCCAGGCCAAAATTAGAATAATTCCCGACCTGCAGCCGCGAGTGGCGGCCATGAGAATCACGCGGCATGACGTCAATGAGGGACTTGTAAAACGATAGGAAGTTGTGCAAATACCTGCTCGATAAAAGGTATTTTTTCTATAAATCTTGTCGTTCCAACATAAATATAAACGGGTCAAAAACCTGCTATCATCGACAAAACTTTTATTATACGGAGTTTAAGTGGCGCCATCTATCCGAGGTCAACGAAACCGTCAGCTCTATCTGCTACCGCGAACAGCCGCCAGAAGCCAAAGGGGGACGGGGGCAGAGCCGGACGGGGATGGCCGGACCCGAATGAGACTTTCCACCTTTCACCATATTTTCCGCGCTGCGCCAGCACGTGGTCAAGCGGTCGCGAGCGGGTGAGTTCTCGCTGCTCACTGATGGCTCTAGAGAGAGATCTTCACCCATTGACGACACAGCGCGCATTTCAGCGTTAAAATCATTGCACTGCACCTTTAAAAAGAAGTCCCAACATTTCGAAGCCTACATGGCCCCTTCTTCAGGGGTGGCTATAGTTCGTTGGGGCAGTCACAGCTTCAACCTCTTCGTCGTTGTAAATTAGAAAACATTATGTCCTTTAAGTAGGTGGTGTTTTGGTCACTCTTCTTGTGACGTGACGTAGACCTTGCGCGTGCACAGGCGGTAAAGCACCTAGGGACCTGTAGATGTTTCCCGGCGTCTATTGGATATGCCAAGATTCCAGGAGAATTCTTTTTCGGAAATTTGGCTCGGTGTCGATCACGTGAACATGAGCGAAGACGCATGTGCACATACGCCAGCTCATAGGGGACACTAATGCGCGCGATGGGGCGGGGCTGCGTTGCTCCTGGTGACCTGTGGTCCTGGCGGGCGCGAACTTGGCGATGCCCGACACGTTCAACAAAACTTTTTGTATAGCCATTTCTTGGAGATTAGCAATGATGACCTTTCTCCTTTCTTCTATCAGAGTTATTGCCCTGGAGAACAGTGTCGACACTACTGACGCCTTGTAGCTCACCGGGAGGCGTATTTTGAAATCCTACCCATTACAGGGGGGCGGAGCCAAGGAAAAAAACAAAAACAAAGCAAAACTATGTCGACTCCTATTGGTCCACGTGACTATGACGTCATTGGCTGTTTCTTTTAGCGGCAGCAGTCTCTTTTTTATTTTTGTTTTGTTTTAACTACAAATTTACTGTAATAGGCACTTGCGCGGGGTGAAATAATGGTTAAAATAGTTCGCGATGCTTTTAATTAGAAACAAAAGTCGTTGCGCTAGCATTAAATAACGTCCAAAGATGCGATTGCACGGCCGAGACTGGCCGAGACGGCGCGGACGGACGTGTTTACGCTGATGTGCGCGCGGGCTGGCGCGGGTTTTATCTCGCACGCTTCCAAAGGTTTGTGGTTTCTAGTTCATGTCATTGTGTTTTTATAGTCTTGAGCATCTCCGCGCAATGAAACACGCCGTACTCAAGAATGCCAGTGTCAGTTTGATGGAGGCGATACTGTTTGTATTTTACGCCGAGCTAGTGAAGCCTAGCTGGAGAAAAGACCATAGACTCGTTTGCATTTATAACGCGAAATGTCGTGTTCGAAAGGTACATAGTACAATGCCAGACCAGCTGAACCAGTCCCACACAAACAGTTGTTTAGACTGGTGCTCGGCTGCGAGTAGCGCACATCCGAGAAACTGCCTACGATAGCAGCCAACTTCGCTCAACTCCGAGACATGTCGGAAGGGTTCCGCACCGCGGTAGACTGCAACGTAGGATTTGACTGGCAGGAGTACCACGGAGTCGCACAGGTTCGCTTGCGAAGGACCTTAACACGGTTCTATGCGAAATATAAGATAGTCACACTTTAGGGACACTTATCAAAGCTTTGGCATGCTCTTGTAAAGTATCACAAAATCTGCAACTTCAAAATTTGTTTCTAGAATAATGCGGGTTGACTGCATACCTCCTGAAACAGTGCAACCTCGTTTGAATATTTCAACCTACTGTTAAGAATGGAACCTTCGGCAACCTTTTCCGAGTTTCAACGCTGCGGAAACGAGTCCGGAAACGAGTCCCGACGTGTTCAGGACTGTCGTCCACCTGTCGAAGGCTGCCCAAAACGAGTCTCAACGCGTCCGTGACGTCAACGGGACGTGTGTGTGTGTGCGTGTGGGTTCGTGCGCTCCGGAAGGGGAGAGAGGCCTGGCCTAACTGCGGAGAACCATGGCTACGACGCACTTCTGGCTACGACGCGGCGGACTTTGCTACAACGCACTTGGCGGTCGCACCTGCTGCCCTGGCGGAGAGTGAGGGAGAAAACGGACCCTATATAAGGCGGGGCGTGAGGCGGCTCCAGTGGTTCTCTCGGATTTGACGACTGTATCGCTACCATGTAATTAAACCGTTCGTTACGTTACCGATTCTCCCACCTCCACTGGACCCCTGGGTTCTTCACTTCGGGCAATGGTCGTCGTCACGAGCCAGGAAGCCTCCGGACGTGCGGCTTAAACCCCGCCTCGAACACTACCTAGGCCTTCACAGGCATGAAGCAGTCTCTCAACACGAACAATGACCCTCTTGTCACCATATCAAATGAAAAAGGAGTTTGCTGGACCATTGTAGGATTAAAGAAAGTATATTTAGAAAACGGTAAAAATATATACAAATGTGCAAATGAACTTGAATCCTACTCAGTTTGTGTAAACTTGATTTTCCGGTTCTCGTCACCGGTCTTGTCACCGTCCCGAAGCTCCGGCGAACCAGCTGTTTACCTGCTTGGTCGTCGAATCCAGGTGCTGTAACAGTGGCACCTGGATTCAACCTCTTGCGGGCACCGACCAATTTTAAAATGGCCATGCCTCGGGCACCTGCCAGAAGTGAAGGTAGTTGGGTGGGTTCCTTCAAGTCACTGCCAAGAGTTGCTCTTGCCGGTGAATCATCATTCCAGCTTCTCGTTTTCAGGTGCCCGGGGTCGCCGCCGAGAATTCCCGCAAGGGCCTCGGGTCATTACAGAGTTTGTCCGGTTGTCGCTGAAACACTCATCTGGATGATCGTCGGAGTCGACTTGCACAAGGACACGCCAGACTCCGTTGTTCAACCCTTCCCACTAGCTGCTCGCTCCCGGTTGATTCGCCCCTCCTCGTCCTGGCTGGATCCCCTTCACCAGAATTCAGTTGCACTAAATTTCTCATGTGGCATGTTATGCAATCTGTACACAGTTTCCCAGTCACATCACTTTGTAGCCCTAAAATAATTATGTGTGTGTGTGTTTAGGCAGCCAGAAGTTAGTCAGCCTCAGTGGGCATCAGGTGTCTCAGCAATAGGTGAGAAATGTAGCCAGTGCAGTACCCCTGCTAGCCTAGGGTCTTTAACGTCCATTAACATCCCAACAACACAATATATTTTCCTGCACAACCATATGGTACAGCCAGCAAACTCCCCATTTTAACTATGTCATTAATTAACTGGAAACTCCAACCAGTATATTTTTCAGTAAAGATAAAACATGCAATCTTTCCTACCTACCAAGGCTTTCCTCCTACCGTATTGCAGCTCGGGGCACATACAGCAAAAGCTTCTGCCACGCAGCAGTTTTAGCTTGTCTTAATAATCATTGGGGTTGTGTGGATATTTATACAGCGTGTAGTTGGTCAGCCATTTCAAAGTTTCGACGAGTCTCCTAGGTGTAGATGAGCAATTTAGACAGCGCACTACGACCACTAGCCTGGGGTGTTTAACGTGCACCATGCAGCAGTGATATACGACTGCACGCCGGTACGATGCTCATCCAGATCGAAACGTGCAGGGGTGGCGATTGAACCCAGGATCCCTGGGTTCTGCAGCGGGAGCTTTCGCTCCATGTGCTCCGAGCTGGTGTGCGCTAGTCCACTCGGCCACCGATCCCCCTCTTTTAGCTTGTCTTACTAAACTGACTGACTGCAAGCTCATTTCCATAAAAAATATCAACATGTCTCAAATTTGAGATAACAGAAACAATCTCTCATTTTAGCAGTATTTTGCATAGCGTTCGACATCCTATACTCCTGGCTAAAATGTATGTTCTACCACTTTTGCAGTTGTACGCGGTTAATGCAGACAGGACATCTGTACTATTTCACATTTTACTCTACAGGGTATTGGCAAGCATAAATCATTTACCGCTTCAATTGGTGACCTGAATTATCATTCTCCACCATACTATAGTCGTTTTAATGACAGCCTCACGACTTTAAGATACAAACAGGAAAAACCAGCTCTTGCTTGTTTGTGCTGTGTTGCACCTATGTTGCCATCCTCGCATAAAGCATAATGTTTATAATGTATGTCGCTGTCATCTTGCATCTCCATTTGTTAATCTGGACAACCGACATTCATAAAACACAGCTGAAGTCTTGTCTCCTATTTCCTTGCTACTTCTGTGACTCGCAGTAATCTAACAGTGTGTTTTATTTAAAAAAAAATTAAACAATTCAAGGGTCAAAGTGCCCCTCAACTCTCACGTCTTCTTTCAAGTGACGTCTCTAGGGGACCACCTGACTTCCTTTTGGGTTCTCCCTTCACAAAACCCCAGAAGCTTCCTCCGCAATTGTCAACTTTTCAAAGATAAGCATCGCCGCAGGTCGTGGCGAGCGATCGACACATAGGACAGTTTGTCACGGGGCTGCGGGCCAGTGTAGCAGGATAGGGGAAAGGTTTTGTTGACTTCCACGAGTACACCAGTGACGTGCCAGGGTAGGTGTGGCGCAAGCTACATGCTCGTTGGACCAGTCATATTTAAATCTTTTACCATGTAATCACAATTTCGCTCATGCCCACACTCGGAGAGTGGGATGAGGTGATGAAAGGGAGGTGGTTGATGGGTTTGGCGAGCACATAGCTCCCACATCACTGACAGCTTAGGAGTGAACAGAGTATAGAGTAATTTCTGCTAACATATCTCCTTATTCTTCAAGAGCCATGTCACTTCTTCATTCCTAATTACTGAGAAACTACTCAATGTCAATAGTTTTATAAATCTACTTGATAAGCTTTGATCGTTGAACCTTGAAACAATTTTTGAAGGCGGAGGCAAGCTGGGCTGCCCTGCAGTTGTAGTTCGAAGACAACTCCCCAGGTAGCGCTCGTTACTGGAAAAAGTTTCATTGTCGACTTTCCAAGGATAAGCATTGCCAAAGGTCGTGGCGAGCGATCAACACAAAAAACAGTTCGCCACAAGCCCGCCGGCGAGTGTAGCAAGAGAGGGGACAGGTTTGGTTGACTTCTGCGTGTACCCCAGTGGCATGCCACCGTAGTTTCCATAACTGCCACACGCAGCTGCAGATTGGCAAATAAGTTTTTTTTTTTTTTCTTTTGCAATCACGCAGCAGAATAGCAGATTTTCAGGGGAAGGTGACACATTTTTTCTCACTGGTGCTTTGATAAACAATATAAAAAAATACAAACTGCAAATTATTTCAACATTAAAATCATTGCACTACCCCCTAAGTGTTCATAATGGCTGCTTGCCATTTCCGTTGTGACCCTTCTAATTCACAGCACATGAAAGTGGCGGATTCAGAGGGGGGGGGGGGGGGGGGTCCGGATGTCCTGACCCCCCCTCTTGAATTCTGCATGTGTAAAAGTTCAGGGTCGGGGAAGGGGAGGGGGGGGGGGTAAATATATGATACGCTGACCCCCCCTTTTGAAAATACCTGCGTCTGCCCCTGCATGAGATGTCATGGTATTCAATCTGGATTAACTGGTTTGCTAGTCTTACTTCAGTGAAATGTTGTTCGGTCCCTCTGGTCAGCGGTAGTTGCTGGGTTCTCGCCTCGACAGACATCCGTAGCTAATCGCTCTTTGTCAATTTCTTTGGGCGATTTTAAGGAGTGTTCCCCCAGGTTAAAATCTTATGAGACACCCACAGGTAAGGTTTTGCAATATTTAGGCTTGAAGCTTGCTCTTAAGCCCCCTCAAATCTGTTGGTACTATGAACCACATTCTAAAAAGGGGGTAATGCCATATGATTCGACGCATTCTAAGCTGGTGAAGCGCGTGATCGCTGCATCATGCAAACGAGCTTCATTGTTGAAGTCATGGCGACATAGACTCGAGAGCAGAATGCTTACAAGTCTCCAGGCTTACCTCTGTGGGTTTCCCTGTGATGACTGTTAAGGTTTGGCTGTCTCTCTCTGTTAACTGACTTCCAGACCAGTGGTGGTACCCTATGTTCACACCCTTTTTCACCAAGTCAAATCTTTGGCTAACAAGCAGAGTTTACCGGTGGTCTTTTCAGTGCCGCAAACCGAGGTGGAACCCAGGACTCTCAATCTGATGTTAACCACTGCACTTCCTTTGTCCTATGTGCCACAGGTGTTGGTATCAGATCCCCCTCCCTTGTCGTAGATTGTGAATGTGAGGGAGCATTCCCTTTCTCTCCGTTCCTCCCCCTCAGGCCAATTTGTGGTGCATTGCAGTAGGATGGCTGCATCCCTTCGGTCAATGATTTGACGATCTTGGCGCATAGCAAAAAAAGACTGCCAGGGAAATCGATAGGGCCTTTTTAATTTTATCGAGAGGGGAAGACGAATGTTTTAGCGTTCCGTCGGTATACCTGGGGGGTGATGGGTTTTGTTTTATCAAGAATTGTGGCAGATCTGTGTGAAAATATGGCATGTTAGAAATTGTTTTATGAATTATTTTGTCTTTTTTTTCCTTGTATTCTTTTTTTTTGTTTTCTTCAAAATAAACCGTGAAATGAGCGTCAGCACTGCGTCTGAGCACTTGTTTTCTTGTCCTTTGTCAAATTGCACTGTTCCCTTGCTGTTAATTGGTTGGGTTGTTGCCGGTTTTGGCCTATAAGGAGCTTTGGCTCTCTCGCACTGCCTGTAACATGCCACGGGCACCTCTGGGGCTTTGTCTTATAAGGAGGCAACTCCCTTTGTAGCTCACGACCTGGCTGTCTAGTCCTGGTCTCAGACTGGACCGCTGTTCCTTGCTCATACTCTTTTGTATCCCCCTAATCCTCAACAATGCTCATTATTACAAGCTCTTTTGTTCTTCTATGAGAACGGGGGCACAGGTCCAGCACTCTTGTAAGCCATGGCAAATCTGGTATGCTTGTCAATTAAAGAAGACTAGCCGAGTAGAGGAGAAAAGCATTGAAATCTGAAGGAAGATTAGCCGAGTTAAGGAGAAAGCATTGAAATTTACTGTGATGTGCAAGACAATCACGCCTACACATTTTGAACATGAATAATCATCCCATTATACTTCGTTTCAGCTTAAGTCCAGATAGAGCCAATGCTACAAGCGTGCGCTCTGGACTTTCAGTGTTCCTGCCAAGCACGCGCGCCCGTGCAGTGCAAGCACTGTGCAGGACAACATGCTCACACTTGTAGCATTGGCTGCGTCCGGACTTAAGCTGAAACAAAGTATAGGAATTTATATAATAATCGAATAAATTCTTAATAGCTCGAGCATTAGTAGTGTTGTTTAGTATTGTAGGGACTTTCTATTATAATATCTGCAGTAAATCATGAGTATATGGTACCATTAAAGGGCTTTGAGGGATAATAGTAAGTACAGTGGTCCGACATATGAGTTAAATTGTGTGAACAGCGATCGGGCAGTGCAGATTGCACAGCCAAAGGGGTGGCAAGCGAAAGCCTTTGCAGAAGTGAGCATGTTCAACTTTGTAGATTCACCCCCTACACGCGATACCTCTCCGCACTCTGCCGAGCACTTGATAGCATTTGTATGGTGCTGTCTGTACTGCCTTATTGCAGTCTGTGCGTTCCAGCTCAACAGGCCACTGTACCAGAGGAACGATAATAATTCTTGGAGAAAGGGGACAAAAGACAAAGAAATCTCCAAACATAGCCAGGTGACTGGTGCACGACTAAAAATATCCGCCTGGTCCTGGTACCAAACCAGGGGCCTCTCCATTTCCAGTGGAGCGCTGTACCAACTGAGCTAACCAGGGGTTAGATGTCAGTAGAGCAATTGGGTTTTATCAGTTCGACCCCTTGTTCCCCTTCTCCAGGCATTATTATCGTTATTCTTTTCCAGCTCGCTTGCACCTTTGCATTAATTGCATTATCATCATAAAGAGAGTGCCCCCAGTGGTGGAACTGACAAATGGTGATTTGGAGCAGCTCTTGTAGCAAGGAACAATGGGTTTTAAAGCGGAGGTTCCCATTTATGTAACAGACAATTTTGAGCTTTCATGTCAAAAAATTTTATACAACCTCTTTAAAAGTTAGCCTGTGGAAAAAACTTTAGTTGTCGGAGTTTTGGGAGAGTAAAATATCATACCTACAGGGGACCTGGCCACTACAGATATTTATTGAACCATTGTACACCAGTAATTTTCCAGGTGTCTCAATTAAGGAGTACTGATGGCGTTTTCGGTTTGTGTTTGACGTAAAAAAGTTATTTTTGGCTACTCTGTAGGGTTTGCATCAGGGTGAGGTAATTGTCGCGAGTTTGACAGCAAATGGGCATTTTTGTGTTGAATGTGTCTTATGCTGCCCTCGCTCGTATTCAACCTGCTACTGTTTTTCCAGCAGCTAAGCGGAGCACATAGCTACTCTAACTGATCACAACGAGTAGTGCTACCTATTCAAACGATCGATGTGAGCACCGTTCGCATAAAAACCGGGAAACTCTTCGTTAGGCATGTGCAAATAATAGATTTTGGGTTCGAAGCAAATTCAAAGTGAATAGTGGTTTTGGCCGGATAGTTTTCAATCAAATATTGAACAGTTGCTGCGCCTTTGACTACTGTTACACCATGCTTAAACAAAAATTCAGCTGAACTCGCAGCTCTGTTAAATTTAATCTAGCTATATTTATAGACAGTGGCCTCGGACCAGTGATTTCCCTTCACACCCCCTAGGGAGGATGTACACCCGCCTTGTTTTTCTGAAGCCACCCCCTTAATTCGCAAAGACTCCTCTATTCTCAATGCCCCCTACCCCTCCACCCCCCCCCCCCC
>JABSTQ010003449.1:0-17354 GCA_013358835.2 Ixodes persulcatus
TCATTACACATTGTAAATAGCCACACTCCCAGACAACGCAAAGAAATCCTATGCGCATCCTCAGGACTGTAGTGTAGGGTAATAGTGTGATAGATGGCACTACTGTGTAAATAATCTACCGCTGTACCACGGGATGGCACCACTGTGTACGACCACTACAAAAGAGGGTCAATAAACCTGGAGCGGGCACTTGCCCGCCTGGAGGGTCAGCTGCCTGTTGTGTCACTCGCTCGACATGGTGTCAGAAGTGGGCGGGATTCATCTCCTCTGATCCCGTGCCTGCGGCTTCGAGAGCTTCAACACACGGCCTGGCCCTGCCACTGCTACTTTCCGACGAGGCAGTCACCTTTCCTTTGCCATGGCCAACAGTGAAGGTTCCGCTGGGTCCGCTGGATCCGCCGCTCCGTTTCCACAAGGCATGGTCCAGCTGCGTTCACCGCCAGCATTTGATTTCGAAAACCCGAGCTCCTGGCCCACGTGGTTGCTGCTGTACGAGGACTACTCGTTCGCCACCGGACTCTACGCCGCTCCGACGGAAGTCCAGGTGCACTCTATGCTCTACTGCATGGGGCCGCAAGCCAGGGTGGTCCTCGCGTCCACCACGCTGGGAGAGGCGGACCTCCAGGACGTCGCCGCCGTGAAGAAGGCGTTCACCGACCACTTTGTCCACCCACCGAACGAGCTGTACAAGTCAGCGCGCTTCCACCGCCGTACGCAGCAACCGGGTGAGACGGCCGACGCATTCTTCACTGCGCTCGGAACGATGGTCAAGCGCTGCAATTACCAGTCGACCGACGTCGAAGAGCGGCTTGTCCGGGACCGTTTTCTTGTGGGTTTGCTCGACCGCAAGCTCTCGGACCTGCTCTGTCGGAATCCGCGATTGACGTTGCACGAAGCGCTCACGCACGTTCGCCAACATGAAGATGCTGACAACGAGCGCAAGGCTCGTGATTCTGCTGATTCATCACCGCTCGCCGTTGACGCCGCTCGCCTTCGCAGGGGAAAATCGGCGCCGGCGGATAAGCCAACTCAGCTGCCAGCTGATAAGCCAACTCGGCCGTGCCCTTTCTGCGGGCGCGCATCACACCTTTGCGCTGACTGTCCGGCTCGTCGCGCGTCCTGTGGCACACTTCGAGAACGTGTGCCTCAAGAAAAAGCGCGTCAACGGGAAGCAGACACAGAAGCCTTCTGCCAGCTCCATCGAACTTCACGCCGTTGCGGAAGAGCGTCCTAACGCGAAGTTTGTCGAGGTACTCGTCGATGGGTGCCCACTCTCCTTCAAGGTGGACTCTGGCGCCGAAGTTTCTGTCGTACCCAATACGTTTCCCGGCGTCCCCTCGAAGTTTCAAGATCCGAAGGGCGAGTTGAAAGGCCCTGGCAACAACACTCTGCCAGTTCTGGGCACTTTCGTCGCTACCCTGGAGTGGCGCGGCAAGTCCGTCAAGCAGCTGCTCTACGTCCTGGCCGCCAAGACGGTCCCGCTGCTGGGCTTCCCGGCGATTCAAGCCTTGGGCGTCTGTACGTTTGTCGACCACGTCTCGGAGACTCCTCAGCCCTCGAGCGACTTGTGTCTCGATCCCAGCCTTTTCCGAGGACTTGGGACACTTCCCGAAGCCTACACTATCAGGCTGCAACCCAACGCTACGCCTTTCTCGTTGAGTGTACCCCGGCGCCTTCCACTCCCTCTCCGCGACGCCGTCAAGACTGAGCTCGATAAGCTTGAAGCTGAAGGCGTGATTCGTCGGGTGGACACACCCACTGACTGGTGTGCTGGACTGGTTGTCGTCCCTAAGGTCTCGGGTGGCTACCGACTCTGCGTGGATTTGACTCGCCTTAACAAGGTGGTTCTTCGAGAGCGTCACGTGCTTCCTACCGTGGAACAATGCCTCGGGTTGCTCGGAGAAGCCACAGTTTTCTCCAAGTTAGACGCCACGTCAAGTTTCCACCAGGTCAAGCTGTCCACCGAGTCCCAAGAGTTAACCACATTCATTACCCCGTTTGGCCGCTACTGCTTCCTCCGGCTGCCGTTCGGGATCACGTCCGCACCGGAGTATTTTCAGTGGCAGATGTCGCGGATCCTGGAAGGCCAAGCGGGTGTTGTGAACATGATTGACGATATACTCGTCTTTGGGAAGACACGTTCCGAGCACGACCGCCGCCTCCGGCAAGTCCTCGATCGGCTAGCGAAGGCAGGAGTCACACTCAACCGGGAGAAGTGCTCGTTCGCCACTTCCAGCGTCAAGTTCCTTGGAGTCGTGGTCAGCGCTCAGGGCATCGCCCCCGATCCAGAGAAGGTTGCGGCGATCCAAGCCTTGCCTGCACCCGAAGACGTTGCAGGCGTCCGTCGTCTACTGGGCCTCGTGAATCACATCGGGCGCTTTCTACCCCACGTTACGGAGGTGACCGCGCCGATCCGTGCCTTGCTACTCAAGAACACTGCTTGGACTTGGGGCCATACGCAACAGTCTGCCTTCGACCGTCTGAAGAAGCTGCTGTGCTCCGACCTCTGCGTGGCTCGCTACCACACCGCCTACAAGACCACGATCTCGGCCGACGCCAGCTCCTTTGGACTCGGGGCAGTACTCCTTCAGGAGCAGCCATCCGGTGAGCGTCGGGCCGTCGCTTTCGCATCGCGGTCCCTCACACCCACGGAGCGCCGATACAGCCAAACGGAAAAAGAAGCTTTGGCGGTCACGTGGGCGGTGCAGCGGTTCAAGGAGTACGTCCGTGGACTTCAGTTCTTCCTCGAGACGGGCCATCAACCTCTGGTCGCAATCTTGGGATCCATGGACGTTGACCTGCTGCCACCACGGATTCAGCGGTTTCGCTTGAAGCTGATGCGTTTCCAGTACCAAGTACTCTACGTACCGGGGAAGCTGTTGGCAACTGCTGATACGCTTTCGCGCGCACCTCTGGATCCCCCTTCGTCCAGCCGGGTGAACCAAGTCGAGCTCTTCGTCCAAGAGGTTGTCCGTTCCCTGCCGGACATCATCTCGTCACAGCTCGAGCAGCTGCGCCAGTCCCAAGCCACCGACGGCGAGTGCAGTCTGCTGCTTCACTACTGCGACAACGGCTGGCCACGGCAGTCCCGCTTGCCTCTCCACGTCAAGAAGTACTGGCAATACCAAGGGGACCTCAGCGTCTGCGAGGGACTGCTTCTGAAGGGGTCTCGCATCGTCGTGCCGTCCGCCCTTCAGCGTCGTATGCTGGAGCTCCTACATGATGGGCATCAAGGCATCAATCGACGCAAAGCTCTCGCTCGGGAGTCGGTCTGGTGGCCGGGCATCAACAACCAGATAGACACGCTGGTATCTAACTGCCCCACGTGTGCCGAAACCAGAGTGCAGCGCTCGGAGCCCATGCTGCCCTCAACGACTCCAAGTCGACCCTGGGAAGAGGTGGGAATAGATCTGTTCCACCTGAACGGCCAGGACTACGTCCTCCTGGTGGACTATCGGTCACGTTTCCCGGAGGTCATCAGCCTGCGCTCGACGACCGCACCTGCTGTCATCAACGCCATCAAGAGCGTCTTCGCGCGCCACGGGATCCCGAGACTGGTGCGCAGCGATAACGGGCCACAGTTTGCTGCCAGAGAATTCTCTGCCTTCGCCGAGTCCTATGGCTTCCGCCATGTCACGAGCAGCCCCCGATTTCCACAGTCGAACGGGGAGGTAGAGCGGATGGTGAGGACGGTCAAGGACCTGCTGAGGAAGGCGGATGATCCCTACCTGGCGCTTCTGGTATACCGGGACACTCCTGGCGTAAACGGAGTGAGCCCTGCTCAGCTGCTTATGGGCAGGCGCCTGCAGACTCGGGTACCGAAGACTTCCTACCAGCTGGAGCCAGCCTGGCCCCCGTCCGTCCCATTCACTCGGCGTGATCAGGCCAGCAGGAGACGGCAAGCATCGGACTTCAACCGGAGGCACGCGGCTCGCGCACTTCGTCCTCTCCAGGCCGGCGAGCAGGTCTGGGTACAGGATGCTAACTGTCCCGCAACTGTCATGGGGCCAGCTCAACGCCCCCGCTCATACGTTGTGGAGACGCCGACGGGTGTTCTTCAGCGCAACCGGAAGCACCTGGTGCCAACGACGGGAAATCCTACAGAATGTATCACCGGCACCAGCCCGTCTGGCAGTCCCATGGCGGCGCAGACCGCCAGGCCCGCAACAACGCCAGGAGCAGCTCGAACAGCCCGAGATCAGAGAACCGCATCGCCTCGGGAAAGCTCAAGTGGACAGGCATCCCGCAGTTCCACTTCTGCTTCTCCTCCGCGGGTTTCGAGGTTCGGCAGAAGGATTTGCAGGCCGAGAAGGCTGGACCTATGAACATTTTCTTTCGGGGCAAGAGTACCTCTGTTTAGTTTTACCGAAGGGAGGATGTAGTGTAGGGTAATAGTGTGACACTAGATGGCACTACTGTGTAAATAATCTACCGCTGTACCACGGGATGGCACCACTGTGTACGACCACTACAAAAGAGGGTCAATAAACCTGGAGCGGGCACTTGCCCGCCTGGAGAGTCAGCTGCCTGCTGTGTCACTCGCTCGACAAGGACGTCCAAGTCGGGATGATCGGACATCCTCAGGTACTCGCCAACTCATCCTCAAGCAGTCCAAACAGGATCCATTTGTCCGTCCATTGCACATCTGTTATGTACCGGCACTGCCGGTAGGTGGACTAAGTAGCCGATGCCGCGAGGCTCGTGACAATCGCGTGCTAGTGAGAGCTCGGGCACTTGTTCCTGGACCGAGAACCGCGATGGACGCACCTTCCACACTGTAAAGCTGACAGTAAAGCTTGTACTTATCAATTGGCGACGAGTGAGAGGAACGAACCTGCGGCTTTGAGAAGATGGCGACCCACTGCACCATGGAAGCGTTCTCGGGAAAGGGCTGGTCATCTTGGGCGGAGCGGCTCATCTACTACTTCGAGGCCAACGGCATCAGGGATGGCACCAAGAAACGGGCCGTTCTGCTAACTCTGTGTCGTGTCCGCTCGTGTGTACCAGCATCAGGGACGGAACGGGGAAAACGCCATCCACCTCGAACGTTTTCATGTCAAGTATTTCGTGATGTAAACCGATGTAAATGAGCATGTGCCGTCCTTATTTCAACTAGTAAACATTGGCGACAAGTAGTGGTAGCGAAAACGGAAGTAAGGCATGGCTACAGGAGGAGTGCACGGTGTCATTGAACCCTTCTCGGGCAAGAACTGGGCATCCTGGATCCAGCGTCTCAAGTTTTACTTCGAGGCAAACGACATCAAGCTTGAAAAAAAGAGGTGAGCGCTCCTTCTCACGCTATGTGGCCCCGACACTTTCGATGCAGCGTGCGCGTTGGTCGCGCCGAAGACCCCTGCTGAAGTCAGCTTCGATGACTTGGTGTCTCTGCTCCAGCAGCACTTCGACCCAACACCTTCGGAGCTCTACAGCAGGTACGTCTTCCAACAACGAAATCAACTGCCTAACGAGTCGATCAGCAACTACGTCGCAACTCTCAAAAGATTGTCCGCGGACTGTAACTTTGGAGTACTGCCGACTACGATTGCCGCATCGACGTCGTCGCAAGAAGGGACCACATCTTCCGTTCTCTCCACGAACCCTTCCATGCTGCAACTAGACGTTATGCTTCGGGACAGGTTTGTCTGTGGCGTCCGCAGTGAACGCCTGCAACAGCGACTGTTCACCGAGAAAGACCTGACTTTTCAACGAGCCTGGGACATCGCCCTGGCAACGGAAAGTGCGGCCAAACAGCAGGAATCAATCAAAGGAATGTCCAAGCCGCCGGAGATTAACAAAACGTCCACCAGCGCAATCTCGGAAAAGACATCTTACAAGGCAGCGAAAGTGGAACAACGCTGTTGGCGTTGTGATGAGCATCACAGCCCGAAAACATGCAGGTTTGCGACAGCCACGTGCCACTACTGCCACAAACAAGGCCACATCGAAAAAGCATGCATTCAAAAGAAGAAAACTTCCAAGAAAGGACTCCAACGTAGCAACCACATGGACACTGCACGAGCGACTCCACGAGTGAACCATGCTGAGCAACAGGTGTCAACCCTGCATGACCTACACTCAGTAAGATGTGAGGCCATCGCTTCCAAATTCACAGTGATGGTTCACGTGAACAACAAACCAATGACATTTGAAGTGGACTCAGGTGCCGCTTGTACAATGATCAGCATTGACACTTTTCGGGCAACCTGGCCAAGCAGCTCACCGGAGTTGAAACAAGGTGACATTCACCTCACTACCTGGTCCGGCCAGGCACTGCAAGTCTCCGGTGCAACAACGGTGGCTGTTCGCCACAAAGACAAGACGTACCAGCTACCGCTACTTGTGGTTCAAGGCTCTGGATGCAGCTTGCTTGGACGCAACTGGTTCGGAACGCTGGGCATCAGTGTCAGTGGCATCCACCTGACAGGAGGATGTTCCGGTATTACACAACTCCTCCAAGATTTTGATTCGGTGTTCTCCGAAGATATCACGGGCCATGCCGGAGCACTGGTGCACCTGGAGTTGACAGAGGAAGCGAGGCCCAAGTTCCTCAAGGCACGACCTGTTCCGTTTGCCCTCCGTTCTAAAGTCGAAGCGGAAATTGACCGACTTCAGGAGCAAGGGATTTTGGAGCCAACACAACACTCTGACTGGGCTACTCCGTTGGTATTGGTGCGCAAAAAGTACGGGAACCTTCGACTTTGCGGCGACTATCGGAGCACCGTGAATGAAGCCACAAAGAAGGCATCTTACCCACTACCTACAACAGAGGACGTCTTGAGCACTCTGCGAGGTGCGACAATTTTCAGCACACTGGACCTGGCGCAGGCGTACCAGCAACTCCACGTGACTTCAGCTACATCAGAAGTACTCACCGTAAACACATTGAAAGGGCTTTACAAGGTAAACAGACTTCCCTTCGGTATAGCTGCAGCCCCAGCCATTTTCCAAAGATTCATGGAGAACACTCTGAGTGGACTGCCCGGGGTCTGTGTGTACCTTGACGATATTATCGTCAGTGGCACCACGGAACAGGAGCACAGAGAGCGGCTGACAAAGGTGCTACAACGTCTTCTTCAAGCAAACTTGCGACTGAACAAGACAAAGTGTCGTTTCAGCGTACCGGAGGTACAGTTCCTGGGGCACCGGATTGATGCCAAGGGAATACACAAAACAGAAGACAAGGTACGAGCCATCGTGGAAGCACCAGCGCCAACAAGCAAGCAGACTCTACAGTCATTTCTAGGCCTGCTAGCCTTCTACGACCGTTTCTTGGAGCAAAGGGCTACAGTAGCATCACCACTGTATGAGTTACTACAGAAGGACAGACCGTGGAAATGGGAAGATCCACATCAGAAAGCGTTTGACGAGCTGAAACAGCTGATTTTGAAGAAGACTGTCCTGGCACATTATGATGAGACAAAGCCTCTCATCATCTCGTGTGATGCCTCGCCTTATGGCGTCGGTGCAGTGTTGGCGCAGCAAGACAGCTTGGGCAGGGAGGCGCCCATATCTTTTGCCTCACGAACACTAGGTACAGCAGAGCGCAATTACGCTCAACTGGACCGGGAGGGCCTGGCCGTGGTGTTTGCAGCTGACCACTTCCACAAGTACATTGCCGGACGCCATGTGACATTCGTAACTGACCATCAGCCACTACTGGGAATTCTCGGACCTCGAAAACCAGTACCGCAGATGCTTTCCCCCCGCATGACACGCTGGTGTCTGAAGCTAGCGGCGTATGACTACGACCTTAAGTTCCGGGCCGGAAAGATGCACCAGAACGCTGATGCACTCAGTAGGTTGCCACAACCAGAGCGCATCGAGGAACCCCAAGTCCCCGGCGACATTCTAATGTTCGCAGCATTGCCACAACCACCCCTGACAGCAGACGTTATAGCGAAAATAACACTGGAGGACGCCATACTCTCAAAGCTCTACACAGCGATACAAGAAGGTACGGTGCAGCAGCTGAAAGGCGATGACTTCAAACCTTACCGCAGAAGAGCCACGGAACTGGCTATTCATCGCGGTTGCATCACCTGTGCAACAAGGGTTGTCATTCCTACAGCTGCACGGGAGCAAGTAATGAGCCTAGTTCACGCAGGACATCGAGGAGTAATAGCTATGAAGACTTGCGCTCGGAGTTACTTGTGGTGGCCAGGGTTGGATGAAGACATTCAAACAACCGTTGGATCTTGCGATCCATGCCAGCGTACACAGAGGAACCCAGCAAAAGCCCATATTCCGCCGTGGCCTCAACCGTCGACACCGTGGCACACACTGCATGTGGATTTTGCAGGCCCCGTGGAGGGACGAACTTTCATGGTGGTGGTGGATGCCTTCACCAAATGGCTGGAGGTACGTCAAGTAAGCCATCCTACGTCGGCGGCAGTCATCGATGTGCTGCGATCCCTGTTTGCGACGTTTGGAATTCCACACAAAGTAGTGTCGGACAACGGGACAGCTTTCGTCGCTGCTGAGATTGCAACGTTCTACAAGAACAATGGGATTCAGCACGTCACGTCTGCCCCGTACCACCCTGCCACTAATGGGCAGGCAGAACGCTACGTGGGCGAACTGAAGAAGGCCCTAGCACGGGAACCATCTGGTTCAGTGAACCTACGGCTGTCGAGGTTTTTATTCCGTCAGCGCTGCACAGTCCACCAGACAACGAACATGACCCCGGCTAAGGCAATGTTCGGGAGGGAATTACCGACTCTTCTAGACCATGTTGTACCCACCAAAGCTACACCAGTGGCAACAGAGACGTTACCTAGAAACCGCCAGCTGCAGGTGGGAGGACATGTCATGATCCGACAGTTCCTGAAAAAACCTGAATGGATTACAGGCACATTGGTCAGGAAATTCGGTCCACGCTCTTGGCTGGTGCAGTGCGGAGAAGAGACAGTTCGCCGACACTTGAACCACATTCGGAAGTGCAACCACAAGCGAGAAAGTAACGACTCGAAGTCATCTGTTGAAGAACCTGTGCTGCGCAAATCGACAAGGACGAAACGTCCACCTGCCAGGTACAGGAACTCCTCATAGGGGGAAGAGGTGTCGTGTCCGCTCGTGTGTACCAGCATCAGGGACGGAACGGGGAAAACGACGACGACAGGGGCACGTGCGATCCTTGGGGCGATCGGGCGCCATCCACCTCGAACGTTTTCATGTCAAGTATTTCGTGATGTAAACCGATGTAAATGAGCATGTGCCGTCCTTATTTCAACTAGTAAACACTCTGTGTGGTCCCTCCACATATGAAACGGTCAAGGCATTGGTGGCTCCCAGATCTCCAAGTGAGTTGACTTTCGAGGAGATCGTGAATTTGCTCCAAGCACATTTTGATTCCCGGCCGGCAGAACTGTTCAGCCGTTGCAGGTTCCAACGGCGAGATCAGCAGCCCGAAGAGTCAGTGACCGCTTACGTCGCTGCTCTTGAGAAACTTGCAGCAGACTGCAATTTTGGGAACGTTCAAGTGACTCCGACGACTAGCACAGCTAGCCCTCCCGTCTCAGCGCCAGCTGCTGGGGCAGCCGACGGCACGGTCAGCACAGTCACAACAGCGGTTCCCAGCAACGCGACGATGTTACTCATGGACATAATGTTGCGCGATCGTTTTGTTTGCGGTCTTCAAATTGAAAATCTCCAGCAGCGGCAATTTGCGGAGCGGGACCTTACGTTTCTCAAGGCGTTCGACATTTCTGTACGAGCCGAGACCGCCAAGGACCACCAGCGGCAAATAAAAGCACATTTTCAAGAAATAAACAAAGCGGAAAAAACGCGTCCGGCACATCGTCACCAGGAGAAGACGACGCCATCATCCACGCCCTGCTATCGCTGCGAAGAACTCCACAGTCCTAGTTCTTGCAAGTACCGGACATCACAGTGTCGGTACTGCACAAATACGGGACACATCGCGAAAGCTTGCTTCAAGAGAAAGAAAGACGCCCAAAACTCCGTACAGGCACTCGAACCACAGGAGAATCATAGCCCTTTTACGGAACCGTCAGGCACACTGGATGACCTGTACGCCGTAACACCGCAGCGGGAGCCGTCAGAAAAGGTTATGATAAGCCTGGAAGTTCAGGGTGTTCCTCTCAGATTTGAGGTGGACTCGGGAGCGGCGTTTTCTTTGATCAGCGAACAAACGTTCCGAGCAGCCTGGCCAAGGAACCCTCCGGAATTTACCGACGATAACATCGCTCTGCGTACCTGGTCTGGGGAAGGCATCGAATCTCTAGGAACAATTCACGTCATGGTCCAGTTCAAGAAACTGAAAGTGAACTTGCCTCTTCTTGTCATGAAGCACCCCGGATGTAACCTTCTTGGGCGGAATTGGTTTGCAGCCCTGGGAATTGGCCTCAGTGGCGTGCACCAGGTGGTGTTAGACGGCAGCCTGACAGCCACCATCGAAAGGTACGGGTCAGTTTTTGACGGCAACCTGAACGGCTACAACGGGCCAGCAGTAAGCCTAGAACTGGAAGACAACGCGTCACCCAAGTTCCTACGAGCTCGCACGGTGCCATTCGCGCTCAAACCAGCGGTGGAAGCCGAGCTGCAACGTCTCACTGAACAAGGTATTTTTGAAGAGACTCAGCACTCGAATTGGGCAACACCCGTTGTAGTAGTAAGGAAGAAAAACGGCAGCGTCAGACTTTGTGGTGACTACCGCAACACCGTCAACGCTGTGACGCTCAAGGCGTCATATCCACTGCCGACAGTGACAGAGGTGCTCGCAAAGCTGCGGGGAGGGAGAATTTTCTCCACCATCGACCTGGCTCAAGCATACCAGCAGTTACGAGTCACCGAGAACACAGCTGAAGTTCTTACCATCAACACGATAAAGGGCCTTTATCGTGTCAAGCGACTTCCTTTCGGCGTCTCGGCAGCACCAGCCATTTTCCAGAAATGCATGGAGACAACACTTGCAGGGATATCCGGTGTCAGCGTGTATTTGGACGACATCATTGTCAGCGGTGCCACAGCCGCAGAACACGCCCAGCGCATGAACCTTGTCCTATCAAGACTCCAAGAAGCTGGCCTACGAGCAAACCGTGAGACGTGCCTATTTATCGTTCCTGAGGTGACATACCTGGGCCACACGATCGATGCGGTTGGTGTTCACCCAACCAACGACAAGATCAAGGCGTTCAGGGAGTTGCCAGAACCAACGTCAAAAGCCACGCTACAGTCGTTCCTCGGAATGCTCGCATTCTACGACAGGTTCTTAGAAAACCGAGCGACTGTAGCCTGCGATCTGTACAGACTCCTAGCCAAGAACGTTCTCTGGCACTGGGAAGAGCGCCATGCCCTCGCTTTCCGCAAGCTGAAAGAGTTGGTTCTTGGCAAGACGACGTTGGCTCATTACGATGAGTCGAAACCACTGCTTCTGTCCTGTGATGCGTCACCATATGGCGTCGGCGCAGTTCTTGCGCAAGTCGACCACGAGGGCAGGGAAACTCCAATCGCATTCGCGTCAAGAACTCTAGGGGATGCCGAGAAAAATTATTCACAGCTCGATCGAGAAGGATTAGCTGTAGTATTTGGGGCGACGCACTTTCATCAATACATCGCCGGACAAAGTGTCGTTATTATCACCGATCACCAACCACTGCTCGGTATCCTGGGACCGCAAAAGCCGGTACCACAAGTCTTTTCACCCCGAATGCGGCGATGGTGCGTCAAACTATCGGCGTACGATTACAAGCTCGTGTACAGGCCTGGAAAACGACACCAGAACGCGGACGTTCTAAGCCGTCTGCCCCTGCCTGACAGTGACGACGAGCCTTGCTCACCAGGAGACGTCCTGATGATTGAAGCCTTGACAAGTTCTCAGCTGACAGCAGAGAAGATAGCAGCCATGACATGCGCGGATCCGATTCTGTCCCGCGTCTACGAGGCTGTGCAGCAAGGCAAGCTTCATGAGCTAAATGTAAGGGCGCAAACGAGCTGGTGTACATTGCACATGGTTGAGACTTTTGGTAGAGACTTTTTAGTGTCGTGTCGTTTACCCGCAGTCTCGGGGTTATCTCAACCATGTTCATGAGCTCACGGAGAAGGACTTTACCGCGTACAGAAAAAAAGGCGCAGAGATGTCCACTCAAAGAGGATGTGTTATATGGGGATCCCGGGTGGTCATACCAGCCTTGGCACGCCCTGAAGCCATGAACTTAGTGCATGCTGGACACAAGGGACTTGTGGCCATGAAGTCATCTGCACGCAGCTATGTGTGGTGGCCTGGCATCGACCGCGACATAGAGGAAGTTGTTGGCAGCTGCTCCATCTGCCAAGAGTCCAGGAAAATACCAAGCAAGGCACCGCTTCCTACGTGGGATCACGCATCTCTTCCTTGGTACACGCTACATTTGGACTTTGCAGGCCCTCTGGAAGGAAACATGTTCCTTGTCGTTGTAGATGCCTACACGAAGTGGCTGGAAGTTCGAAGCATGACGAATGCCACATCTGCAGCGGTCATCAAAGAACTCCGAGGTATGTTCGCAACTTTTGGACTGCATGGCAAGATTGTTTCCGACAACGGAAGCGTCTTCGTATCCAAGGAGACTTTTATGAAAAGAATGGCGTGAAGTTAGTGACCAGCGCTCCGTACCATCCAGCGACAAATGGCCAAGCCGAGCGCATGGTTTACGAGCTAAAGCAAAGTTTGACAAGAGAGAAAACGGGGTCGCTGTCACTGAGAATTGCTAGATTCCTGTACAAACAACACAACTCAGTTTGCAGCTCGACAGGGAAAACACCAGCATTCTTGATGTTCAACAGGGAGCTCACTACGAACCACAGTAGACTCGTTCCTCATCCAGAAAGTAGTCACAAGGTGTTCCACGAGGGACAGGCAGTCTATGTCTTAAACTTCAAAGGAACCCCCAAATGGATCCAAGGAAAGTTGACCAAAAGATTTGGAAGTCGCTCCAGGCTGGTGGAGACGGCAACTGGATCAACCCGCCGTCACGTGGATCAAATCAGGCGCCGATTCACGACATCGGCTCCATCGGCTGAGTGGTCTGTTCCTGCTCTTGTTTTGGACTCTCAACAGGATCACCCTACCGAGAGGTCGTCATTCCAAGATAATTCCGAGACGACACTGAAACATACGACAGACGCCGGAAGCGGAAGAAGGGAGCAACCTCCAAGAAATGGGCACCCTCCAGAACGCTATGGGAGCTACATCTGAGGGGGAAGAGGTGTTATGTACCGGCACTGCCGGCAGGTGGACTAAGTAGCCGATGCCGCGAGCCTCGTGGCAATCGCGTGCTAGCGAGAGCTCGGGCACTTGTTCCTGGACCGAGAACCGCGATGGACGCACCGTCCACACTGTAAAGCTGACAGTAAAGCTTGTACTTATCAACATCCTCCGTATGTCCTGGGGAGGTCCCCTCAGGACATTTTTCGTTTATTCTCAGGACATATGCTGACGGTTGCTTTTGTTATTTAAATGTGTAGTTTGGTGCATATGTACGAGAATATGGGAAGCGAGCATGCCGGCCGCGTCGCGGCGGTCGCGTATTGTTTGCCGCATCAATTGTTGTGGCTTTCTTAGAGCGGAATAGCTACCTTGGAAATTACAGCGCTAACCCGCTACAACGCACAACCAACGCCGCGACTGGCAGAAGTTCCCCGATGGAACGGACCCGTTTGCCGCTAGGGGCGCCCTGGTCGGGGCCTGAATTAGATGTGCACGGTTCCTATAACCAGAATGAGTGAAAGAAATAATTTAAATGTGCTTGAGGGTTTAGAACACAAGCACAAGGGACAAACAAAAACAAGCAAGTACGGACAGCATTCAGCTCACAACTACTTCGACTTTTCAGCTTAATCTTCATACCCTTCTTTTCCTGAGGGACGGTGTGAAGTCTGGAGAGACGGTGTGAAGACCAAGCCAAAAAAGTTGGCGTAATTGTGAGTTGAAGGACGTCCATGTCTGTTTTAATTTTCTGTTTGTCCCTGTAGTTGTGTTTAAAAACCCCAAGCCCCTTTAAATTACTTCTTTCACTCAATTCTCGTTACATGCAAAAGGATGCTTAACTAATATGCCTGAAGTTAATATATGAGCATGTGATGATCGCTGGTATCGCTACGGCGAAGAAGAAGCGCGCTCTGGGAGCGCGTGCCAGGGAAACGCAGGGAGAGATAAAATTGTAGCCTATGACCGAACGCTGTCGCTTCTTAGCCATCACCAGAGCCTTTTATACTGGGAGAGTTCGGCGGGTGGGAGTGGCTTACGGCCCGCTAGGTCTAGCGGACTCAGCGGGCGCCGCTTCCGCCATGATGTGCCTCCCGGCGAGTGGGTCCCCATTGACATGCGATGTATACGCGTGTAGGCTTTGCCGTTCGTGCTTTTGTTGGCGTAAGGAGAACGTCTAAAACAAGCATTTTGTGACGTTAATCATACGTTAATTATAACTTACCTCGCACAATCGAGCACTCGAAGTCGGCTTCCAGTCAGCCCTTTTTGGTTTGGTCTCCCAGATCTTGTGCCTTGCGCGGTTTTCTTTTCCGGGAACCGGTACATCCTGAACCCCTTTTTCGCGTTGTTCGAGCACCCAACGGCTCTGCAGCCCCCCATTTCGTTTTCTTCTAACGTCTGGCAGAGCGCAGAACGATCATTTTCATCGTCGTCTCTCGCTCCACGCTAGACGGCAAGGCACATCATGGCGGACAACGAAACTCGGAGTGCGATGCGCACAGTTGCCAGACTGTTTGATCAGTGCTGCCAGACTGGCGGCTGGATCAAAGAACCGCCGAACTCTCCCAGTATAAAAGGCTCTGGCCATCACGTTACAAATGGTGGCAGCGGTGGGATGGCCACCGAACCTGTAAACCCCGTTCTCCCGGACGTCTTCACCGGTGAGGGAAGCTTTGAGTCATGGGCAAAGCTCTTCTCCGCTTGCGCGGCAGCCAACGGTTGGGACGACGCCAAAAAGTTGGTGTACCTGCCGACACGCCTTCGAGGATGGGCCTTCCGCGTCTTCGAGCATCTTCCCGACCAAGACAATGCCACTTTTCCCGCTCTAGTGAAGGCGTTGACACTTCGTTTGGCGTCGGCGGGCCAGCGTGCTGTGTCTGCGGCACAGTTTCGGTCCCGCGGTCATCAACCCACGGAAGCCCTAGACGTCTATGCCTACGACCTTGTGGACCTCTTTGGACAGGCTTATCCAGAGGTGTCACTACAGGTGGGCGACCCGATGATGCGGGACCAGTTCATTGTGGGTCTCCAATCCAAGCTGCGTGACAAAGTCCTCGCCGCTGACCCTGCAACATTTGAGAAAGCTCTTGAGATAGCCTCAAGGCTAACATCCATTGGGCAGCTGTCTGCAACTACGGGGACACCAATACTGTGCGCCGCCGTGAGTAACACTTCAGAAGCCACTACACGACCAGGGTTGTAAAGTACCTAGGTAGTAACTGGAAATCAGTATCTAGGTACGTTTGTTGTACCTGAGGTACAAACCTAGGTACTTTCATTTCTCGATATCTGTATCAGTATCTTAGGTACATTTTCTAGTAACTTGTAACTGAGTAAAGTTACTTTTTACAGGTACTTTTCTATTCGCTTCGTCAAAATGGTAGAAATTATAAATCTGAAAGTTTTAACACACTTTACCATTTGCCGTGATTAACGGTGAGTTGGGTACGACCTGAGAGGCATTAACTTGATCGAACGACTTTTTAGCGAACAAAGCCCCGCCCATAATGTTTCATCGAACGACACTTTAGCGAATGGCTGTGTTCGTTTGAGCGAATGGTGGAGTAGCGATGCCGTTCGAGCGACACCAATTTATCGAATCGCTTCGGAACTCCGTTTGGGGAAAGTAGCGACTTGCTTCCTTCATTTCAAACCGAAACCGAAAAAGATAACGTGTCCTAGAATGCTCATGTCAATGCGGTTTTCCTTATTTCTCACATTGACACCAATAAAGCATATTTATCGAACTCGTTTTTGTGTGCATCCTTAGTATAAAGAGCTTTACTTCCAATGTATTCTGACGAATTTGGGGAAAATAAATAAAAAAGTATCTTTACATTAACTGTACCTGTGCCTAGGTACATTTTTAAGCTAGTACCTAGTACGTACCTAAGTACCTTTTCGTATGAGTAACTGTAACTGTATCTTAGGTACATTTTTGAAGTAACTTTTACAACCCTGTACACGACCCACGGGCGATCCCATTGCGGCGTTGACCAGCAGCGTGGCCGACCTTCGCGCCACAGTGAACAGTTTCATCGAGTCGCAGAGTCACTTCTAAGAGCACGGCCAAAGATTTCCCCGCGCAAACACTCCTAAGAGGCGACCACGGTGTTTTAAGTGTGGCGGTACTGGCCACCTCGCAAGATCGTGTGCAAACTCTGACCAGCGTGCGCCACTGCCAAGTGACAACCCTACATTTGTAAAACGTGGAAATCAGGGAATTCTTCCGCACCCCCAAGTAACAGTAAGGGGAAAGTGTGCGGAAGTTTCATGAACATGCTTGTCGACTCCGGGTCGTCAGCGACCATTTTACGAGGCGACAAGTGGCTTGAGCTCTCGCGCGACAACGCTGACCTTGAGTTCACTCACCGAGAGGGAGTCATTGGCCTTAACGGCGCCGCCTTCGAAGTTTGGGGAACATGCAGCTTAAACATTGAGGTTGCAGATCTCTCGGTGAGCCATCCTGTCATTGTTATTCCCGGCATCCTACATGAGTTCGTCCTGGGACTGGACTTTTTAATAAAACACCGATTCCGGGTTGACTTCAGCGAGAGAAAACTCGAACGACAAGTAGAGAGCCCGTGTGCCCAGACCCAAGGAGTTCAGCTTTCTGTCACGTCGGTCCTGCCACCGAGGACCGCAACCATCGTTCTTGGGACCATTTCACCGAATACGGCAGAGTTCGGTACTGGGCTTCTCCAACCTCGCCCAGATCTCCTCGTGAAAAGGAATACTGAAGTCACCTGGAGCGTTTTGACAGTGTCCGATAAGCTACCAGTATGTGTCATCAACCATTCCGAAGAGCCGGTCACCTTATTCAAGGGTACAAGTCTCGGAACCCTGCACGCTTTTGACCACCCTGAAGGCGAGTACTGCGCTGCCCCACTTGACAAGAGGCACGCGCAGGCGGCATGAGACAGCGTCTGCTCTGCGACGAAAAGAGAGAAATGGACACTCACCTCGCTGCGAGAGACGACGACGAAGTGATCTGGGCCGGACGCATCTCGCATCGGCTCCGTGAACTTTTCAAGTTTTCAGCGAACCTCTGCAGTATAGTTCTAAATCTTCACCACCAACATGCGGCGGAACGCGAGAGAAACCCCCGGACATCAAATTCTTGGGTGAGCCGGGCCGCTTTTCTCTTCAC
>JABSTQ010003450.1:0-69355 GCA_013358835.2 Ixodes persulcatus
GCATCGATTAGAACTCAGAGCGCCGATGACAACGAGCTGATACGCGCGCCACAAAGGCGACATCACGGCGATTTTTGCGCATGTCATCGCCATCTAATTCCATCTAGCTTTTTCTCATGCACTCTGCAATACTTGTTCATTATTGCGCTTAAACGCGTTTTTGTTATTTTTAATTATTTTTTAAATTATATTTTGATAACTGTCAAATAATTTTTATATATAATTTTCACCACATAAAACACACAAAAACAAAACTAACTCGATGCCACAGCTAGATTACGCCAATCGGAAGTGTAATTTCAAGTATCTTTGATAGCTTTCCTGCGGTCTCCTTGTCAATGCCTTCATGCTCACATTTTATTATGGTGCACATGCCGCAATTTCAAGGGCTTTCATCAATATAGGTATGCATGTGAGTGTCCTCGCCAACACACTTGCTGTAGTAGAGTCATAGTAGTCATGGTTTTTGTGACAATATAAATTCTTTTACAAATTATGCTACGGCCCTTTTTGTTTAAAGACCTCGCACCTAATATGCTCTGTCAAAAAAAACAAAAACAAAAGTGCTGCCGCGCATCGGTATTTTGCTGTCTTTGATGGCCAGTATTTACATGGAATGTTCAGTGACTGGCCGGCATCGGCGCTTTGCTGTTCTGGCTGGCGAGCCCCGTCATGGAAGTTGCGTTTACTGACCGGCATCGTTTATTTTTTTTGCCTTTTTCACTATGCAGTCAAGTTTTGAAATTCTGACGAACTGCGGCAATTCATGAATAGCGAGCGGAAATGTTTGGTTGATCAATCCTTCGTAAATGACTGCCGACGCTGGCGTATTTGAATCCCAGCATGGCAAGGCTGACTTGTTTTATCGCGAAAACGCGAGAAAAAACAATGCGGTGAAGAAAATTTGCAGTCCGGATTTGAGAATCTGACTGCCTACACCACGAAAAAACTTTTTACAACGCCGAACGATACTTTTTTTAGGAAGCTAGTTTAATCCGGCGGTATACGCACGTGTTTGCTCTGATAAAATAAAAACGATAAAGCGGAGCCTAAAAATAAAAACAAACAAACAAAAAACACGTGGCATGATTGAGCACGCGCCTTGAGTTACAATACAATAATAAACATTACTTTCCAGAACTAGAAAAGTAAGAGATGTGTTTATTGCTTATGAGCTACGATAGTGTGAAATTGAGTGTGAAAATGTACTATTTCAGGCAGGAATCGACTGTTTTCTGTGGTAGTTACGATCATATAACAGAAATATTTCAAATGTTCACATAGCCAAACAAATATGTCTCTTTGAAAGCTTATATTTATACGACATACCGTGCCAGAGGAACGCGAACATAAGAACTTTTTTTAACGCAAAAAGCGAGAAGCAGCAGTGCGTTGTGGATGTTCACACTGCCCTTAACGCTACGAAAAATAAATGTTACAACGCCGAGTGATACCACTTCTGAAAGCTAGTTTAATTATCCGTGCTGTACTTGGATCTCGAAAATAAAAGCGTGTATAGGCCTAATAAAAAAGTAAAACTGACGCGGCAAGCGGGGGATAGCACTGATCTACCAGAATAAAAATTAAATACAACTTTCCGGAAGTCAGAAAATTAAGAGATGTGCTTAATACGTAGCCTATGAGCTCAGCTAAATTAATTTTTTAAAATGGCAGTATTTTTGTTTCAATAGTGGGTGAAGATGACCGCTTTCAGAAAAATTTCGGCTGCATCACTGTGTCAGTTTTACCACTTACACATTTTCCTATTTTGATCGCAATATGCTTATTATTTCATTTCATTTAATTTATTTTCACCTTAAGGGCCCGGTTAGGGCATTACATAAGGGGGGTATATACATGTTATACAAACAAGAAAAGGAAGAAACACAAGCTAATTAATACATCCAGGTCAAGCTCATTGATCGTACATACTGGCAGAAAATACTAATAACAAGAAAAATGGATCCGTAAGCTTGATAAAAAAGCTTCTGGGTCCACGATGGTGACGATGGAGGATAGTAGGCTGTTCCAGTCTGAGATGGCTTGAGGAAGGAGAGACTGATTGAATGCGTTTGTGGAACCGGAAACACGTTTGATTGTGCAGGAGTTGTTAAGACGAGAAGATGTTCTGTCAGGAGGTGATAACAAAGAGTTTTTGAGGTCGGGGCAATGATAGTCAACTTTATGAAGAAGACAGAGGCGAGAGAGTTTTCTGCGGAGCTGCAAAGAAGACAAGGTTAGCTGACTTTTTAACGCGGATACACTGACAAAAAAATCGTAAGTGGACAGGATGAAACGAGCGGCTCGGTTTTGTACTGCTTCCAGGTGGTTGATGAGGTAGGCCTGATGGGGACTCCAGATGGAAGCTGCGTATTCTAATTTTGGTTTGATGAACGTGTCGTACGCCATTTTGCGGACGAATGAAGGAGCACTGCGCAGGTTACGTGGGATGAAGCCCAGAGTTCTCGATGAGTCAGCATGTATGGCTTCAATGTGGTTATTCCATGAGAGTTTTGATGTTAGTCTTACACCAAGATATTTGTACATTGAAACGGTTTCAATTAGGTCAGAGTCGAGAAAGTACTGATGATATAGGATAAATTTTTTTCTGGTGAAGCGGACTAATTTACAGTTGGATTTGTTTAGTGACATCAACCAGGTGTTGCACCATTGGTTAATTTTTAGAAAGTCATCTTGTAGCTGGTTGTGATCATGCACACGTGTTACTTTGTTATAAACTACGCAGTCGTCTGCGAAGAGGCATATTTTGCCTCTTCGCAGAGGCAAAATATGCCTCTTTAGAGGAAATGGTGGAAGGAAGGTCATTGATAAGTATTAAAAAAAGGAGAGGCTCGAGAACGGATCCTTGCGGAACACCAGAGGAGACATTTGTTAAAGTGGACTCGTGATCATTGATGACCGTGAACTGTACGTGGGAGGAAAGGAAGTCGCGTATCAATGCAAACACTAAAGGATCAAGGTGAAGAGAGGACAACTTGGAAACGAGACGTTGGTGGGGGACACGGTCGAAAGCTTTAGAGAAATCAAGAAAGACGGCGTCTGTCTGAGCATGACACTCGACGTTATTGTGTAGATTATGAATGAAGTCACAGAGCTGCGTCTCACACGAAAGACCTTTTTGGAATCCATGTTGATGCATAAAGAAAAATCTGTTTGTTGCTAAGTGAGCCATGATGTGAGAGTAAAGTATGTGCTCAAGTAGTTTGGATGAGAAAGATGTTAGAGGTTTAAACAGAGAGATTCCCTGTTTAAAAACCGGGACAACCTTGCCAATTTTCCAGTCTGAAGGAAGGAGGCTTTCAGATAAGGACTGATTATATATGAGCGACAAAAATTCACTAGAAGTAATGCTGGTATTTTTAAGAATTTTCGGATTTATATTGTCAGTACCAGTGGACGATGTGAGTTTTCATTTTTCTATTAGGTTTACGATACCGGCAGGGTCTATACTGATTGGGGGCATTCGCTCGTAAAGCTCTTCAGTGAGAGTAGGGATAGTGGCTAAGCACTCTATAGTGAAAATTGAGGAAAAGTAGTCGTTTAGTACTTTAGGGTACTCGCTCTCAGGGATGAGGCCACCATTTTCACGGGTAAGATGCACAATAGGGTTATTAGTTTTTGGTGATACTAAGTTCTAGAACTTCCTTGGGTTAGTCCGCAGGATAGTCGGTAAGTCATAGAAGAATTTATTTTTGACAGCTTAAGGCTCCTGGTGTACTCTCTCAGGCAAGAATTGTAAGCCTCCCAAGCTTCGGTCGTGCCGACATGTTTGGCCTTCGCAAAGAGTCTCTTTTTTCTATTTCGCAATGAAAGCAAAGTTTTCGTAAGCCATGGGTTAGTCGAATTTGAACGAATACGGATTGTAGGAACAAATATTTTCACAAGTTCATTCATTTTTGTTTTAAATAGCACCCAGTTCTCCTCCACCGATCTAAGGTAAAAATTATCAACGTAAGTGTAAGAAAAAGTTGTCAACTCGCGGTTTATTGATACATAATCTGCCTTATTATAATCCTCAATGATCTTAGAAGTAGGATCATTTATGATAACGGGAAGTGATAAGGTAATATGCAGTAGCCTGTGGTCGCTTAGCCCTTCACAGTAGTGAATATATTTTACAATGTCTGGTGACGTGATCAGTATCAAGTCTAGGATATTATCTGCACGGGTTGGTTGATCAACTAACTGTGTGAAGTTTAAAGTGAGAAACATTTCCAGGAATTGCTTAGATGCTGCTGTACCACAAGAGGATAACTTTGACCAGTCAATGAAAGGAAAATTAAAGTCGCCAAATAACAGCATGTCGGCTTTAGGAAAACGACCTTTAATATCAACGAGAAGAGAACACAAATTGGTACGGAAGGATGAAGCACAGTCAGGTGGCTTATAACACACTCCTATAATAATCTTGCTCGAGAGAGTACAGACGCATATGCAAGTAAATTCCGAGCTGTTGTTCAATACACACACGCCAAAAGAAGATCCCAGGCGAAAATTTTAAACTGGGACCAACTGGTCCCATTTGCAACTGGTTTATGGAACAATTCTCAGTTGCAACTGGTCCCAGTTGGAGTTGTCCAACTGGTCCCAGTTGGAGTTGGTCCCAGCTGGAATTGGTCCCAGTTACAACTGGTCCCAGTTGGAGTTGGTCCCAGGTACCGCTGGCGCCAACTCCAGCAACAATGAAACACGGCACAAAATGGAAGGTTGACAAGACTTTATGGTCAAAAACTTTGAGAATAAAACTGAATAATAGGTTCGGTGACGTACACGCTCCGGGTTTAGCCACTTGCTTGCGACGATTGAATCGCTTTTTCAGAGGTAGTATTCGTGAGATGAAGGAAGGTCGGCCGCTGGCGTCTGTTAGTGAAGACGTCCTCAGCTTCTCTCCCCATCACGTGAAGAAAGGTGCTCACCCGTGTTCCCGCTTTGCGCAGGTGGAGTCCCGATAGGATGCGGTAGCGCTTCCACCTTGCAATCCAACATTTCCAATGGCCTCTGTCACAACAGTCGAACATTTTCGAGGTAGACCTCCCGCCATTTTCACCATTGTGCTCTCCGCGGCGCTTTTCTCTTCCGTCCGGTCTTTCCTGGGTGCCCTCCGACCGCTGCATCTTTCCATCCTCGAAGTTCACCGCTGCCATAATGGTGTGTGTACAGTTGGGTCCAAAGAAGCGCAGCTGTAGTTTTGACATTTTCATAACGACGCCAACTTTGGCGATGGCGACCCTTCTTTAGACTTTACCGCGTCCGTCCGACTCCGGCGTCGCATAGGCAGCGCCATCTGTCGACAGCGCGTACTACTAATCCTGGGTGCCCTCCGATCGCTGAACTGCATCTTTCCATCCTCGAAGTTCACCGCTGCCATAATGGTGTGTGTACAGTTGGGTCCAAAGAAGCGCAGCTGTAGTTTTGACATTTTCATAACGACGCCAACTTTGGCGATGGCGACCCTTCTTTAGACTTTACCGCGTCCGTCCGACTCCGGCGTCGCATAGGCAGCGCCATCTGTCGACAGCGCGTACTACTAATCCTGGGTGCCCTCCGATCGCTGAACTGCATCTTTCCATCCTCGAAGTTCACCGCTGCCATAATGGTGTGTGTACAGTTGGGTCCAAAGAAGCGCAGCTGTAGTTTTGACATTTTCATAACGACGCCAACTTTGGCGATGGCGACCCTTCTTTAGACTTTACCGCGTCCGTCCGACTCCGGCGTCGCATAGGCAGCGCCATCTGTCGACAGCGCGTACTACTAATCCTGGGTGCCCTCCGATCGCTGAACTGCATCTTTCCATCCTCGAAGTTCACCGCTGCCATAATGGTGTGTGTACAGTTGGGTCCAAAGAAGCGCAGCTGTAGTTTTGACATTTTCATAACGACGCCAACTTTGGCGATGGCGACCCTTCTTTAGACTTTACCGCGTCCGTCCGACTCCGGCGTCGCATAGGCAGCGCCATCTGTCGACAGCGCGTACTACTAATCCTGGGTGCCCTCCGATCGCTGAACTGCATCTTTCCATCCTCGAAGTTCACCGCTGCCATAATGGTGTGTGTACAGTTGGGTCCAAAGAAGCGCAGCTGTAGTTTTGACATTTTCATAACGACGCCAACTTTGGCGATGGCGACCCTTCTTTAGACTTTACCGCGTCCGTCCGACTCCGGCGTCGCATAGGCAGCGCCATCTGTCGACAGCGCGTACTACTAATCCTGGGTGCCCTCCGATCGCTGAACTGCATCTTTCCATCCTCGAAGTTCACCGCTGCCATAATGGTGTGTGTACAGTTGGGTCCAAAGAAGCGCAGCTGTAGTTTTGACATTTTCATAACGACGCCAACTTTGGCGATGGCGATCCTTCTTTAGACTTTACCGCGTCCGTCCGACTCTGGCGTCGCATAGGCAGCGCCATCTGTCGACTGCGCGTACTACTAATCCGCACCCGCGTGCCACGGCAGCCGGCTAGCTCTGATTGGCCAAAAGATAAATTTATGTATTAAAAGAAAAAAGAAAAAAATACTGTAGGTATTTAAATAAATGTTTTAATATATTTTAATAATCTACTAAATGTTCATTTAGGTAAACACACTTTGTCACTAATTATGTTTTCCAATTAAAAATTATTTAGTTAATTATAATTTTATTATTATTTTTATAAATATATAAATGTACCCAGAAATAAAAAATCTACCTATTTGTATAAATCTAATAATGTAAGTATTTTTAGTTTTCTTCATTAACAAAGGTCCATACATCCCTTACTTGTCAAAATTGTTGCCCCGTGTGAACTGGGAACGGGAAAGGCATTTGAAGTCCGACTGGGAATCGCTCCAACCAGTTACTTCCCTAACTGGTCCCAGTTCACTCCATTCCCAACTGGGAGTCATACCAGTTGACTCCCAACTGGGAATGGTTCAAACCAGTTGACTCCCATCTGGGAATGGTTCAAAGCAGTTGGCCCCTCAGCTGGTCCCAGTTGGACTCCTATTGGTCCCAGTTGATTCCCAGTTGGTACCAGTTAGTCCCAGTTGAGGTGCCAACTGGTCCCAGTTAGAAATTTTCGCCTGGGATATGTACCTTTTTATCACAATGAGCACACCACCACCCGTCTGTCCACTCCGGTCATGCCAAAACACGTTATAGTTAAAATAAATAGGAAAGATTTCTTTGTCTTCAATATCGGGTTTTAACCACGTTTTCGTGAGAATTACTGTGTCTGATGCGCTATCCTCGAGTACGTCATGAAGCTCGGCTCGTTTTGGCATGACACTGCAATTGTTTGTGAAGAGGAGAGAAACATTTTGGTTTTTATCGCGTGTTGCAGCTTGATGTGATGACGGTAACGTTTTGGTTTTGTTTTTATTCCGCCGATCTAGTTAGGAGAGTTCGATGACAGATTGAGACGCAGGGTTAAATACAAATCGCTTGTTGTTAATATGCAATTTGTTGAAACGTACTTTAAACGGTACGTTTAAGTCTTTTCCGTACTGAAAAAGTTTGATTCCAGCAAGTCGCACAGACTCGGAACAATCTTCATGCAGAGCGTAAGGGGTATTGTTTAGCTTGAAACCAGAGGACAAAATGTTTTCTTTATCTTTAAATCGGGCGAACTTGACAATGATTGGTCTAGTTTTCTTGGAATTGAATTTTCCCAGCCGGTGCGATCTTTCAAGATTTGAAGGGTCGAGCGCAATGCCCAAGTTCTGCGCGCAAAACTGGATGATTCTTTCTTCCGATTGCCCCCACGTTTCGGCTTGGTTATCAGGGCGACCAAAAAACAACAGATTTGACCTTCTAAGTCAATTTTCATTGTCTTCACACTGTTTCTGGATATTCTCCAGCCCGACAGACATGCCTTGGGAAGGCTGAAGCATAGTTTCCGATACAGTGTCGGCCGCAGCCAACTTAGCTTCCACAGCACTTATCCTAGAGAACAGTTGTTGAACTGATATATCGGTAGCTTTTTGCCCTTTCTCTAGAGACACAACCTTCGCCAACATGTCTGTCTGTCTAGCCTCAATCTTCTGCACAGCAGCTAGAATAATCGCTATGTGAGTGCTGTCGGTATGAAGTCCTGGGTTATCTACATGGTCAATGGCGTTATCAGGGCCCGGATTCATTTCGACATCTTCCGACATTAATAAGAGGAGCTGAGAGACCGAAAAAACGCATGAGTACTGGAAACAGTAATAAAATAAAATAAAATAAAATAAATAAAATAAGAAACAGGAAACTGTAACAGTAATATTACATTGTTTTCTTCGTTGACAGGACTTGCACTGTTTGCCTACTACACTCACCCACATATTAGCACGGATGGAATGAATTATCGCGGCAAAACAATAGGGCCACGGTTTGTGCATTGCAACAATTCAAACTTGGGCTCGCACTTTTTATTATCACCTTCTGCGTGATTGTTACCCCAAAGCACGGTGCCGACGACTGCAAAAACTCGAAAATATTTAAAATAATAACTAATTCAAAAAGGTGAGAAAAATATTTAAAATAATAAAAACATAATACAAAAAGATGAAAAAAATATTTAAAACAAGAAAAACTAAAAACCAAAAATAAGAAAAGGTTTGCCCACCGCGATTTGAACCCACAGCCACAGGCTCAGCAGGACAGCGCGTTAACCCACTAGGCTACATGCCCGGTCCATCTTTGCCCACTTTCTAGAAGGTTGCATGTTTGCTGAATTTGTTTCGAACCATTGTACTTTTAGTTTCGTATTTAATATTTTTCTGCGTATTCCAAGGTAGTATATGTACATGGGTAGCGAAGCTTCGGCCAAAAAGCGGTTCAAAACAAATCGCCAGCGACATCGGCCTGGAGGCCACGTGAAGGATGCGATTGAAGCGCGACTAGGAGAGGTGGGGACAAACATTATTAAGATTAATTAGTTTGTGACTAGAACTATAATCATTTGTATTTTTAAACAAGCTAAATATAATTATTAGATATTGTCAATCATATTTGGCGCGCTACAAAATTCAAAACTGTCTTTGTTTTTGCTAATAAAATATTCATACTTCTTATTAGCGTACTCTGTACGCCACTAGCAAAGAGGCCGGCTAGCAATAGCGATATTCGCAGTTGTTTGTAGACCTCGTGGGGCGCGCGGAAAAACAGGCTGCTGACGTCCGTCTGCTTGCTTGTGTTTGGGTCTCCACGTGCTCTTCGCTTTTAATTGTTTTAGCGGAAGTTAACACCGTTTGGGAAGTTTTGTCCAGTTACTCGCGCGAACTTGGAAGTCGTGCGCTTGGACCTTGGACACTTCTGCGTCCAAGGGGCTCAATGTGCGATGATGAGCACAGCACGATACGCAAAGAAACGGTGTTCCGTAGAAGTGTGTGAAAGCGACACCCGCATGGCTGGCATCTCGCTGCTCCGGTTTCCCCTTGACTCTCGAAGGTGAGACTTAGCTACTGTCAGTTACATGCCTGCTGTGTGATATCATGCCCCCTTGTTCGGTATTCTCTTAACTCTTTTTAGTTTTACCTAAAACTATTAGGGTTGTCTGGATGTGCACAAGACACTACACCTGAAGGCGTAATATGTTATACTAGGAATGTTGACTTCGCAGCGTTGTGTGCCGTCATTATAAAATTGCCCACGATATTCAAATTTACCTGTACAGGCCTGCATCTGAGGAGCCTAGTGTCGTGATCATCGGCGTGGTTATCAGTGGTACAACACAGATATATAGTAGGGCATCTGTGCGTAAGACTCGTGTTTTTACTCTTCATGATGTACACAGAGCGTTGATGTCATGCATTTGTTAATGTCCTTGTTCAGATTTGCTTTGGTTTGTGGACATTTTGGCTACATTTTTTTTCGTAAGTATTCACGGTACCCACATAGCACCATGCCTTATCTGCAGGCGCGAAGCCTGGGTTCGGTTCTGCAACAACCGAAGTTTACAGGGGAAGACTCCATGGCAGCTACGAGAGAGGGTAGTTTGCTCCTTACATTTTGAGGAGTCAGCTTTCCTGCGGCCTGGACACCTCCATCACAATGCGTTGTCAAGTGTGCTTCCCACAAAAGGTAAGCAGACCAATAAACCTTCCGTGCACTTTGTGACTAAGCATGATTAACCCGCTCTTAGAAAAATAGTTACCACATGGGGCTGAAATATTGCTTCTGTGGGCTCATAACATTTTTATATTATTTGGAGAGACAACACATGGTGACATTTCCAGCAAAAACTCTCCAGGTTCAGCAGTTGTGCATGGTGAGCTTTTTCATTGTAACTAACATTAAGTGGCAGCAACTGCCAGCACCACTGCATTACCTCATGGTCTTCATAACCTGAGCATTTTTGCAATAGAACTAAGCGATATCAGCTGGAAAAAGGTGGTAGAACATGGCCAGAGGTACTGCTAGAAGTTCATTTCAGGCCCGTTTATAATGACATGTTTTATTTGAGGTGACATAATCAACGTCAATATCTGTCCACAGAGCATATTTTGCCATGCCGACACCCACTCTTCCAAAATAAAGCTGCCCATGAAAGAAAGTGGTTTACATTTTGTGTTAAAATTGGCGAATTCACCATAAATTTGCAGAGGTGAGTTCGCCACCCTCACCGAGCTACACATACTTCGGCAGTTCAGACTCACGGAGCTTCTGTGGTCACCCTGACGACCAGTCTTCTGAAATAAACCTGTCATGGAACGAAGGTGAATTTCCTTTTTATGCGTTCAAATAGGAGAATAAGGGAGGACTTCAACCTCTTCTCCTTCGCTAAGTTCACAATAAATTTGCAGAGCGGATTTCTGCGGCTTCATTGAACCACACATACTCGTGCACCTTATTAGGCAACAGTTCACTAGGGGCCCATAATAAGTGGTGGCCGAATATTGTTTGTGCTCTTCTTTTATTCCCACTTTTTTGTGTGAGCTTGCTTTTTCAACTGGTAGAAACAGCGCAACTTCACGAAGAACAAGAAACAAGGTGTATCCAGACAGGCGCTGTAAAGGTACACAGAGAGGCACTGTTTCTGCCAGCTAAGATGAACAACTAACTCGCCCAACTTTCCGCTTTGTTGAACTTGCTTTCTTACTTACAGTTTTTGTAAAAACCTTGCTTTATTATTTTTTTTTGCAGTTGATCACAGCTACGCTTTTCGTCAAGGTGCTGCTCCTGCTCAAGAGTTTAGCGGGGACATGGCTGACATGGAGATTTTGGTTTCTTCACCGTCGCCTAGAGACTCTCTGGCTGTGCTGCTGGGCTTTCTCACAAATGTGAGTGCTTTTTATGATGCGAACTTTTTCTTTTGCATTTTTCTTTTGTGAAATTATAAAAAGGTCAGACCGCAAAAATAAAAAGCCAAGGCTCGACAAACACCAGCGGATACTAAACTTTATCTTGAGAGCTGATGGCGCAAGGGGTCACATAACACAAGACCGGGTAACTGGCAGTTACAAATCGAAGTTTTTCAAAGTTCACCACATTTTGTGTTTCACGGTATATTGTCATTGTCAAGCACACAAAAATACAAAAAAATGTCCTACACGCAGGGGTTAACACCATCAAAACAAAACAGCTCAACCTATTTCACTGAATCATAAGTCTTCCCGCAAAACCTGACGTAAGACAGTGTTTTTTATAGTTATCGAAAAGCTGCCCTGGTCATATGTGTATGAGGCTGAGCCTGTCATGGACCCTTCTCCTATCTGCCAAACATTAGTTGCCTGTTTTCGTGCGAGCGCTTCACTGTTACAGTGCCATCGGCATAAGTCAGGTATGGTCAAGCTTTAAAAAATGCATTTCAGTTTGGATGCCTATTCTGACTTGCATGTTTCTGTGTGCGCCCTTGTCTTTTTGGACTATCAGGTCTCTGGCCAACATGAAGCGCCTAGTCCGACATAAATATGTACGGCTGCTTGCCTTAACTTGAATTGGATATGTGTAGTCTGTCATACTTGCTGTTCTTGTTTAAAGACACTTCGAATGATTGAGGAGTATTTTTTAGTGTGAATAGTTTGTACATTTAATAAATTGATGGCGAATGCAAGTTTTTCTTGGAGACCTGATCTGGTTAATTTGTCAATATGCAGCACCCGGAAAAAGCCGCAGCATCGACAAGAAGAAGGTGAACGCCCAGAGAGCCAAGGTGCGACAGCTTCAGGAGCGTAACAAGAGGCTGCAAAGAAGGCTGCAACCACAACGTCAGATGAGGACTGTTGCCGAAGTCGTTGAGAGTGTCCGCGTGCATGTGTCTCCTGCTGTCGCTGCACTCGTTGAAGCCCAGCTTAGAATGAGCAATGTGAGCTGGTTTGGCCAGAGATGGATACAGCAGCAAAGTGTAAAGCTAGGCAGCAAGTGCACAGTCTACGTGAGTGAAACCGCCGGAGTACTTTTTAAAGCAGTGTAGGCATGTTCTATCCGAACCTTTCATTTTCTTCGGTTTCTTGAGGAGTAATGTAGTCTTCTAACTGATTCACACATATAGCGTTTAAAGCTGTGAAGCAACACTGGCTAATGAAGTACAGCATACCACAGGGCTCCAAGATGGTTTACTCCACTTGGCTTCCTTGACCTGCACCAAACAATCGTTGCGTTGCAGTGTAGCAGCACCAGCAGATGCAAGTTAAAATATTTTCAGCATTATTGTACAGTGCCCAAGGACTGCGTAGAAAAGTGTTTTTTTTTTCTGTGTATTACTGTGGTGACCACAGTTGTCCTCGGAAGACTGTGAAACCTCCGAGTTATTAGTGGCTGCCTGTAAACTGTCAATGTCCTCACAACATCCAGCCGATTGTACATTCTCTTATTATGTTATAATGTGCCTTATGTACCGATTTACTAGTTTTCTTACACCATTGCACTTTCAAAATAGTGAATACCGATTGCATGATTCTATTGAGTAATCTGATTCAATGATTGTAAGGGAATAAAACAAATAAAACACGACTGTTAATGTGACGTTGGGCTTGCATTAGAGTTACTGTAGTGTATTTCATACGCAAGACACTCCGGCAATTCGATTCACTCTTTTTTTTTGTGAAATAACATCATTCGCTTTAAGGTTTCCCACATATTTCCGAGGGATCCTGAAGGAACAAAGAGCAAAACACTGTGGCTCGAGTTCAACCTCAGTGCAAAGACACGATGGTGTGACGAAATGAAACTACTCTCATAGCAGGTCGGCTAACAAAGTCGGCTGCAGAAAAAAACATTTCGAACAAAATATAAGAGCAAGGGCAAATAAGGGCGTAAAAGATCCAGTATAGAGTAAACATCCCAAGAAAAACCCGAGACTGCAGGTAAAAAGAACGACACACACACTAAAAAGTATCAAACAAAGCTCAAACACAATGCTATGTTTGAGACTTTTTAGTGTATATGTCGTGCATTTTATCTGTACTCTCTGGAATTCTTTTTGTTTAATTTTCGCGCCAAACCGCACGCACGCATGACGTCACGTTTTATTTGGAAGTGACGTCATTTCCTGTTCATTTTTTGTTCCGCCGGAAGTGTCCCCGCGACTCATAGATGGCGCTAAAGCAGCCCCATGGGCCGCCATTTTTTCGACATGTGGGCTTCTATGGAAGCTTCGCTACCCATGTACAGTGTGCCTCAAACTTAACGCCGCCACGGCATTTGCCGTTCCTGACAGTTCCTGCTGCGGCCGATTGAACTATCTGAAGAATGTTTGGGTTCCCGATTCTACCCGATCCTGGGAAGGCATCTCGATCTTTGTAGTGACAAGTTAAACAGGAAGCAGCCGACACGAGCTCAGCTTTTGGGAACCCTGTGGCGGCGTTAAGTTTGAGGCGCACTGTACATATACCTTGCGTATTCCATAGAGTTATTATAATGTACTCTAGAGGTTCAAGTAGCGCTAGTGTGCTGACGCAAATTGAAGCAAACAGCAACCAGTCGAAAATTGACTTCCGGTAATCCTTTCTATGGGGAAATGTGAGTGCATTTTCTCCCTGCGCTCGATCATAAGAGCAAATATCCCAAATAATTCGTACGTACTAGGTAGCTTGGAACATTTCTCAGTCAGGCCGACTATAGGATTCGTCAGTCACGGCGTTTTTCTTTCGAATTCATCGCTTTAAAAACGGTGCTAAAAATGTGCACTGTCGGACACTGTTAGCGCGAACGCGGCGTCGGCGATTTCCAGCATGGGGGATATACGTGCCAAACGAACGAAGGACATCTGGAAAATCAAGAGCGGCGGCAAGAACTACGCAGTAACACTGGATCAGTAACTCGCAGTGCATGTACGATCAAAATAAACTGAAGGCAACGTAATCTATTCCGATTTTAAATAAGTAAGTACCGCTTTATTCTTTCTGTTCTGAGCGAAGCTTCTACGTTCAAAATATCACCCGCGCGCTCAATATCTTTGAAAACAAGTGCGCGATAAAAGCTGCCCGGCAGAGAAAACAATACGAAGAGCAGTGGCGTAACTAGATTTTACGGCGCCCATGGCAAATGAAATTTCACGCCCCTTGCGTAGCACCGCTGCCGTTTTTTTCCATAGGGCACATATGTTGGGTGGACTCGGCTCGGCGCCCCCCCCCCAAGTGCCGCCCGAGGCACTTGTACCCCTCTGCCCCCCTGCCCCCCCTAGTTACGCCACTGACGAAGACACACCTTTCACAGCCAACGGACTTTATTCTCTACGTTTTGAATGTTTTTATCCGCTCATGCACGACGGGATCATTTTCATATAGTGACAGGACTGGCATATTATCAATATACAAGCGTCACCGGAATGCTGGCGAGCCTTGAACACACTCTATATTCGTTTCGATTGTAATTTTGCTTTGAATCGTCGCTTGTTTTTACACACCTGCTGCGGAACACACGTTTGGGACTGAAATGTAGCGAAGTTAAACACGGTTCACTGATGAAGAAAAATGCGCTAACTAAAGCAATTACACTTTTACAGTGTTAATCAAGGTACATACTATTCGGTACGACCCAAATAACCAAAGCGTTCCATGTTATTTTCCGGCGAAGTGTCAAAATGCACGCGCGTTTCCCATAGGAATGCACAGGAGCACCGCAAAAGTAGACTGGTTGCTGTCTGCTTCAATTTGCGTCACGGAAGTCGCATAGACACTAGCGCCAGTTGAACCTCTAGGGTACATTATAATAACTCTATGGCGTATTCAAGAACTTATTTATAATACTGTGGCAATATTGATGAGCGCAATAATTCATTATTACTGTATATTTTATTAGCTTTATAAGGCGGCTTGCTGATCGTTTTATTTCAAACGTGTTGAAGATACGAATACAATATCATCGAATCAACGGCCTATGTTTCGCACGTTTTGCCGGCCGTGTGCGTTTGAATGCCTGTGTTCACGACCGGCTAACGGTTCAATTTCCCGATTAGTCGTGATGCGTGGAGTTCGCCTTAGTTTCAAATATCTCCGAAAAAGACAGAAGCGACTGTGAGACGTGGAACTACGTCAGATCTGCTCAACAACCAAGATCATGGCACGGGATCCCAAGTAAGTTCGTTTCTTTCTTCGTTAGGGCTAGATTATTTTCTGCGTTCAAAAGGTTTGTTATTGTCTGTAGATCGCTTGTTTTTACCAGTATTACTAATTGTGCGCGAATGATGTTATGCGAGGCTGTTTTTCTTCTTTTTTCCCCGATGCAGAGGCTGTGTACTTGCTCAAGGTCCATCAATAGCGGCGGAACTCTTTGGGAGACGGGGGGGGGGGGGGGTTGATTGATTGCCTCCTTCCCTCCGCCGTATTGTTTACTGGTAAACTAGAATGTCTAGAAGAGCGCGGTGCCCCTCCATCGCCGACGCCACTCACCGTGCTTGCGTGCGGAGAGCTGGACCCGACAAAAAGCAGCGATTGATTTGTTGAGCAAGCCTGTAGCTTCCGCCACCCAGTCGTCTGCAAACGACTTCATTTTCGCGATTCGTAATCAGAAAAGAATTGCCTAAAATTGGTGCTGCGATGAATTCACCCCATAGTGAATAATGCATAGCATACCGCTTCCGATCGCAAATATTTGTGCCCGCGAAATAATATTTGACGCCGGCACTTATTCCTCGCGAAATGTCGAGCTCTAAAGATCATTTGCTGTACTACACGTGTTTCGTATGATCCAACGCACGTGCAACGAATTTCGCACCTCCAGGAACATTCAGGCTACTTCAAATGGTGAAGCATTTATTCTCTTCCTACTGGTGTTTTTTTAGAGGCTATCAAGTATTAATTACAAGCTTCTGGGGAAATTTACAAGCATGACCTGAATTAAGGTAGTGTCTGGCCAGTTTTTGGTATCTATATTTTGTTTAGTGCAACTATATAGTGTTAGACATACCTCACCCAATCCCTGTTTTTTCGTTTGGTACTGCCTTTAGCAAATAATGTAAGTTGTAATTGTTTTTAGTTGTTGCGTGATTGTAGTAAGGTGGTGAGCTGGTACTAATTGAACACCCTGAAAAATAGTTCGCAAAATGTCAAGGAGATAAGGAGAGTAACACATAGACCTTATGCATGCGCAGACTGAGCTCGCATAAAATCAGAGAAGGAAGAAATAAAGAATGCGGACGGAGCGCGAGCACAGGCCCAAGTGGAACGCGCTGATTTACCTGTTAGCAGGAGCAGATTTAAAAAACATAATATCCATCTCAGTTAAGGTAACAGATGGATGGCTAATACATAAAAACAGCTCAGTCTCTCTTTAAGAACTACAATGGATTGTCACCTACCTATGCACTGTTTACACTGCTCGTGTATGTCATCCTTAGGAAAAACGTGAATAATTAGCAGATACTATAAAAACATACAAGAAAATTATTTTAGGCCTTTATTATTCGTAGTATGGGTGACCGATGTGTGCGCACATCCGTCTTTTACCTGAGCTGCCGACGAAATCGTTTTTACAGTCTTATGCATATGGGTAAATTAGCACATTCCACTTGGTCCTGTTCAAACTTTTGCTAAAGCTCCTTCCGCATTCTTTATTTTTTTTCTTTTCTAATTTATCTGTGTTGGGAGTCTGCACCCCTATGTAGTGTATGTATTCCTCTTCTTTATTCCTTGTTTTTCGTGTGCTATTTTTTAAGATGTTCAATCAGAATGAACTCACCACCTTACTGCATGGGAAGGCTGTTGAGTGTCTGCAAAACAATCTACCTGATATCTTTGCCTCGCGCCCCGGTTCCTGAAGCTCACATTCTCTGAGCACAGCCTTTCTGATTTCTCTCATCCTCTTACTTCTTTTCTTTTGTGTTCAATAGATCAAGTTGCGAATGTGCACGAGTCTGTGTCCTTCATGTTCCTGTTTTTTTGTCCTTGTCTTTTTGTGCACTTTTTTTCAAGTTGGTCCATGATATTTTTATCATATGTTCTGATCTGTGTTTTCATCTTTATACTTACTGCAGCCTTTCCCAATTAGACATTGGCATTCACTTTCGCCATCCTGATGTGAATGTCCTGAGACGACACAGAATGACAGTCTACTCTGCTCAAGTCCTGGCTTCATGGAAGACTGCCAAGGCTGTTCATGGTAAGGTGCTTATATATTGAGCAATATAATAGCAACTTATTGCCGCTAGGATTGTTTTTAACACAGACTGTATTTATGGGGTGGCCTTTAGCGATTCTGATGCCACGCACGTGGAATGAAAGCCTGTAGAGGAATTGCGCATTTCATTCGTAAGCGGAATGCTGAGTTTACAACAGAAGTGTGTTGCGTTGTCTTCCGTTGGGGGATCGGTGGCCGACGGCGCTAGCACACACCAGCTTGGAACACATGGAGCCAAAGCTTGCACTGCAAAACCCAGGGACCCTGGGTTCAATCCCCACCCCTGTCCATTTCGATCTGGATGAGCATTGTACCGGCATGTGGTCGTATATCACTACTGCGTGGTGCAGGTTGAAGACCCCAGGCTAGCAGTCGTACTGCACTGGCTAAATTGCTCATCTACAGCGTCCGACGCATCGCAACTTTGAAATGGCTGACCAACTACACGCTGTAGACATATCCAGAGATCTCCAACAGAAGTGTGTCACTACTTGCATCCAGTCTTGCTGTGTGTGTTGTATTTGTAATTTGTATTTGTTTATTTAGTGTTCCCAATAATGGCTGAAGCCTTCCCATTGGTGCGCTTGTTAGTAACAACACACAAACACAAACAATCGGCGAGAGTGGTGAACAGTGCCACTTTTGCCGCTTGCCACCGCGCCCATTAGTTTTCGGAGAGATTTTGATCTCTGTGGTATTAGGTCATATATCGCACATGGACACAACCAGGGCGCTGTACCTACAATTCAACACTTGCAAGACATGCGTGAATACACCCCGTAGGTGGTCGCACTTTCAGAGTCATTTTAATGTTGCATAAATGACAGAATGGATGCTTGGGCGAGTTGGTGAACCATATTGTACGGTGACAGTGCAGAGAAACAATCGCTCACCAGATACTCAGGAAGACAAGCACACGCGTTGAACTTACAACTCGTGTATTCGACTACTTCGTTCCTCTCTTCAACGCCTGGGTTGACTTTCGAGAACGTGATAAGCAGAAAAACTAGCACAAAATACAAGGAAAAAAAACGAAGAAAAAAAAAAACGAAAAAACGAAAATAGGAACAATGTGACGTGTTGGGCTAGTTGGTTTGAAGTGAACATCTTGGGGAGAAACAGCGGCAAAGAAACTTGGACAAGAGTAAAGAAACAAACACGACAGGATGGCGCTGAACTAGCAACTGTTGTTTATTACACAAAATTGTAAGAAGGAAAACAAGAAGCATCTTAATCAGATAAAAATATATAGACACACAAACCTGCTAACCAAGCAGCATATTATGTAGCGATAGGCTCAATCAGTGTCTACGTAATGCCCGTCATAGTCGATCGCAGGTGCCCGAACTCTTTGTCAGATAACGCCACTGACGGTTCGCTGACGCATCTCCCGTCAAGTTCTGAAATAAATAAGGCCTCGATAATTTCCCTTGTCACCCTGTCTCTATGTCTGTCCAAAGCAGTGGCTTCAGTAAAATTAGGCTGGGACATGCAGGCCCTGCAGTGCAAAGGTAGCAACCCCCCGGCCGTAGCTTTCAGTGAATACGAATGCTCCCTGAGTCTATCATTTAGCCAGCGGCCCGTCTGTCCAACGTACACCTTGCCACAAGACAAGGGGATCTTTAGACCACGCCGGACACACAGGCCACAAACGGCACTGCGTGTTTTTTTGGTGCATTTGTTTTTTAACCTCTTTTCGGCAATAGCACCCACCTTAGCACATATCTGACCCATTTTTTGTGGGGCAGAGAACACAACCGGGACGCCATAGCGACCTCCTACTTGTTTCAGGTTATGGGAAACCTGATGAAGATAGAGGACGACCACCATTCTTTTTTTGTCGAATTTAGTCTTCCTCTCCCTCGCTTTAGCTTTTTTCAACAGGGAGCTAGCCACCTCGGTCAAAAGGGCTGGTGGAAATCCTGAAAGTTTTAGTCTGTTAACCTGGCCGTTGAAGCTTTCCTTCATGAAGTAAACGCAGGACTTTTTTCTCGGGTCTGCCCTAAAAACGTCCTGCGTCCACTTGATGAAGGAAAGCTTCAACGGCCAGGATAACAGACTAAAACTTTCAGGATTTCCACCAGCCCGTTTGACCGAGGTGGCTAGCTCCCTGTTGAAAAAAGCTAAAGGGAGGGAGAGGAAGACTAAATTCGACAAAAAAAGAATGGTGGTCGTCCTCTATCTTCATCAGGTTTCCCATAACCTGAAACAAGTAGGAGGTCGCTATGGCGTCCCGGTTGTGTTCTCTGCCCCACAAAAAATGGGTCAGATATGTGCTAAGGTGGGTGCTATTGCCGAAAAGAGGTTAAAAAACAAATGCACCAAAAAAACACGCAGTGCCGTTTGTGGCCTGTGTGTCTGGCGTGGTCTATAAGATCCCCTTTCTTGTGGCAAGATGTAAGTACGTTGGACAGACGGGCCGCTGCCTAAATGATAGACTCAGGGAACATTTGTATTCACTGAGGGCTACGGTTGGGGGTTGCTACCTTTGCACTGCAGGGACTGCATGTGCCAGCCTAATTTTAGTGAAGCCACTGTTTTGGACAGACATATAGACAGGGTGACAAGGGAAATTATCGAGGCCTTTTTTATTTCAGAACTTGGCGGGAGATGCGTCAGCGAACCGTCAGTGGCGTTATCTGACGAAGAGTTCGGGTACCTGCGATCGACTATGACGGGCATTACGTAGACACCGATTGGGCCTATCGCTACATAATATGCTGCTTGGTTGGCACGTTTGCGTGTGTCTATATATTTGTATCTGATTAAGATGCTTCTTGTTTTCCTTCTTCCAATGTTGTGTAATAAACAACAGTTGTTAGTGCAGCGCCGTCCTGTCGTGTTTGTTCCTTTACTCTTGTCCAAGTTTCTTTGCCGCTGTTTCTCCCCAAGATGTTCACGAAAATAGGAAGCCCTTACAAGTCATCCCTCTCCCTCACTGCTATTCTGAAGATAGAAATTGGAGCTTTTTGGTCGACAGCACTATAGAAGGACTACTTAAACACTTGTTCTTCAGATGCTCTATTCTTTGCGCTTCCATTATTTCTCTTGTCAATGGGTCTCGACTCTTAGCTATTTCGGAACAATTTTCTAAATGTGCTACACAACCACAATCCGGACAGTGGGTTCCCAAGTTTCCGGCGGCGACTCGGTGGGTGTTGTAAAACGTGGGTACAAGGATAAAATATTATACTCGGAATGAGAGCTGGGGCTCATTACCGCTTGTTCAGTCAATTACTCTGTCATCGACACTTTTGATTAAACCCTTACGTGGACTCTACGAACTACTGCTATGCTCATTTTTTTACTATACTTTTACTAATTTCAATGCTTCTGTTGCTCACTCTTTGGTTGCATTTACATCCTTCACTTCTCTCAACGTCCATAATATTTTAGGACGTTTTAGTGAAAATTAGATCATGTTATAATTAGCTTTGTATGTTCTGTTTTTAATAACACTTTCTCAAGTCGTTGGATTGAAGAAAACATGTGCAAGGACATCTAGTGCTTTGGTCCTATCTAATTCGTGCATTTCTTTCTACAGGTTTGTTTAGGGATAAGTTTGGATCTTACGACAACCTCTACACAATGATTGGAGGAATGAATTATTTCATGGCCCTTCTTTTTTTCGGAGTGTTCATCTGGGAGCACAGGAATAAACAGGAGTGGACATCGCTAAATTAGTCGGTTTTCAGCCAGTATGGTCAATGTTATGCTTCTCAGAAAAAAAAAAAAAAAAGTTACCGGTTTGACTACGATCTTTTCACTGTGGAACTTTTTTCGTGCTGACGCTGAAAAAACTCTATTTGTTTTTCAAAAACAAAGTGCCTATAGACACGATAAATCGTAATAAAAATCAGCAACTAAGAGTTCGAATTACTTGTTCATTTTTTGGACACTCGTATAACGCTTCGCGCTGATTATATTGTGACAGTGCTTCCAAACAACGCACGATGAATCAAGTCGGGGTCATAGACCGAGCACTTTCTTAGGTATTTACCCGGCGTTGCCATTTTATTTTTATTTTGCTATCTTTTGCTTGGTTTAACTCCAAAAACTAAAGCATCCCCAGGATTCCGGCACTTCAGCTGCTTGCGCCATCTCTCTGCAGGTGCTCGCAAACAACCAAATAACAATAAAATCTACCGATTGAAGTCAAGTAAAGCGAAGTTCTTCTGGAACTGTCAAGATAAGTTTGATTTATTAGTCCAGTGCAGATTTCACTACCCTATGACTGGTTTTGTAGGTTTCTGGACAAAAAAACCTCCATTGAGTCTCATAGAAATCTCCGTTCCGTTTTCAGTTCTCGGAGAGATAAATAGTAGGGACTGCGCGCTTTCAGATGCATGTAAGCTAAAACTGAATTCTCCTAGGTTTCCTGAGAAAGGAATAATTACATCTTAATTTCTCGCCCTGTATATGTATATTTCCAGCAGCATAAATATACTACATAAAAGAGCACTTTACATTTCCGCAATTACATTTATGCAAACGACCTTTTCGAGAGCTCCTTATTTTGCTTGAGCATTGAAATAGTTCGCGGGCTCATGACATCTCGAAGCGGAAGGCACGGAACAAATTAGAGGTAGTCCATAGGGTGGGAAGCTTTTGGTCAATAACCGTAACATCGGCATAAAAAAAAAAAAAAAAAACGGTGGCTGGCGTTTTTGCGTTTGGTTAGAGTCCTTCAAGGGTTCACTTCGCAAGAAAATAATGAATGGTGTGCGGCAAACGGGTAATTAAATTTTGTAGATAAGCGCAAGTGACTCAAGGGTACAATTTTTGATTGTGTCATAACCACTGTCGCTATAGTAAGAAGTAAAAATAAAAACAGAAATTATGCAGCGCCGTTGCAATGCGCGCAGCATTGGGACGGCGCTACGTGACTTCTACTTAAGCCTTCCTCCTAAGATGTGTGCACTCTGTACTATAAAGAAGTAGCACAGTGTGTAACCGATTTCCGTCTAGAACTGCGTGACGCATCGGATTCCTAGACTGTAAAGGCTCGTCTACAGAGTTGCGTCGACCGCGTTGCGCTGCGTTGCGTCGTGCTGCACGTGCAGCGTCTCCCTATTGGCTTGTCGTAAAGTTGCCATAGCAACAGCTCGACGCAAGCAGTCTTAACGCAGTCAAACGCAGGTCTCTGAACCGACCTTTAGGGACAGCAGGCATGTTGCGTGAGCTAGTGGAAGTGTGATCGCTGTTGTTACCAACACAGGGGCGGATCCAAGGGGGGAGGGGGGGGGGGGAGTGCGACAGGGGTGACCGCCCCCCTAAACAAAGTCGACCCCCCCCCCCCCTCCCCTCTTCTCAGAGGGCAATTTGACATGGGTGGACACCCCCGAAATAAAACCGACTACCGGCCTGCCAGGTGGTAGAAGGCTCGGTACTCAATGACGAGGGTTCAAAATAGGGTAGGTCGCACTCTAGCAGCCACGCTTGTACTCTGAACCTGGAGACACACTCGCGGCGCCGGTTTCAAAGCACGGCTTGGAGCCAATAAGTCGGCGCAGCGGCGCGCATCTAGGGGCCGTCGGCGCAGAGTGGTTCTGCGGCGGCTAAAACAGAAGAGGTAACCGGAGTCCTGTTTATGCTACTTTAGAACCCCTCCCCCCAAATCCCCACGCCCACCAAAACGGAGTTCTGGATCCGCCCCTGTACCAACGACGACGTAGCCAAAGCGTCCAGACGGAATAATTACAATCGGCAAACATTTCGAGATGACTTGTCAGTGAAGTTGAGTGTAGTTGGTCTAGTTGGCGTGTGTTCCGAATTGCTTACTTTATTTCAGAAACACTTATTTCCTCATTTGCTAATGCAATCCAATGAATGTGTGTTTTGGGAATTCAAGCTCTTGTTTGAGTACCAGGGAAGAGATACAAAAAGAGAGCGAGGGAGATGGAAGAAGGGAAATTGAAAAAGGTGATTTTGAGAATGCCGGCGTCCCAAGAAAGGAGGGGTATGCGCGGAGTGGAGAAGAAAGTATGATGACGTTTTCCCCATTAAAAAAAAAGGTAAAAAGAACTAGAAAAACGGGTGACATAGTGTACAAAGTGATAGATTCAATACCGGTTTCCGGTTGACTCTCTACATGAATCACAATGCCCTTTCATAACACTGTATAACGGAGTTACACGATGTTATAATTGCAGAATTGTTTAACTGCGCATCAAGAATTATCACACACAAAGCGCTGGTCTTAAATAACTAGTCGACCAAACTACAGTATATACTTACAGCACACCATGTGCTATTCATTTGAATTTCGCTCTCGTGATCAGCATTTTTTCTTATTGATTTGTTTACTAAATTATGTATCATTATTTTTTTATTCATCAATCTTTAAAACATTAGGTTTACACTCCTGTTACAGAAATATCAGTGTATTTTGGTTAATTCTATTCTTAAAGCCTCATTGATCACAATTTGAAAATTCGGAGGAATTCCTTCCTACAAAATTATAAATAATATCAACACTTTAGAAATAAGGAAACAAACTATTGTCACATATTATAGCCGAGGAAAGTATTCTATTCCAATTTCGCGGCGTTAGAATTAATGCATTTTAATAGCTACACAAATATGCCCATGCCTGCATTATTTCAACTACTTTCATTATTTACACTATTGCACTATTTTACGTTAGTATCCTTCTCATGTCACGTGTGCTCAACGAAATACATTGTGAGTGAAAATAATCAAATCTAACTAGTTTTCCATAGAGAAACCGAATAAGTTCCTTCGACAAGTTGCAGAGCGATTGACATTCTCACTAAAGTAGTAAAACAATAAATATTGCGGGAGCAAAACGTTTATAGGCTTGGCCAATTAACTCGTTAGAGTTTCTGCGAGATACTACTCTCTTGATGGGATAGAAAAAACTGATGCTTGATACTTCAATAAAACATATTTAAAAAAAAGAACACTTTTGGTTTTTGCGGGAAAGGGGGCTCGACAAGAAACTTGCAGTATTTAGACAATATGGTGAAATAATTTAAACAGATATTTAAAAATGTTATACTGCAATATTTCCAGGAACTTTGCGAGATTATCCTTGATTGTTGAGATAAGACGCGCTGAAGTTGGCTGTTTCGACAGAATCATTTTCCCAAGGGGTGAACGCTCGAGTTTTTTGGGAGGTGCACATCCACTAGAGACTTGCAGGTTTCGACGTATACGGAATAGAAAGATTGATATATATACGCAAGAAATTGTGCTACCAGAATTCCCAGGAACTTTGCAAGACCCTTCCTGGTTGTTAAGATAAGAGGCGCTGAAGTCGGCTGCTTCGACAGAATCTCCTTCCGAAAAATCGAAAGTGCGAGTGTTTTTTTGTAAAGTGAGCCTTCGCCAAGAACCTGTAAGATTCAAGGTATGCGGCATGAAATTTGAAATATGTACACAAAGAGTTGTGCTACATGATTCCCCGGGGAACGTTGAGAGATTCACTCCTGTTTATGAGATAAGGAGCTGAAGTCGGCTGCTACGACATAATTCCTTTGCAAAGGTGCGAACCTGAGGGTGTTTTGAAGAAGTGGTCTTCCGCCAGGAATATGCAGGATTTACCTATACGCGTCTTACAATAATTGAAATATGTCCCGAAATAGTTGTACTCCATGATTCCCCGGAAAATTTGCGAGATTCGCTCCAGTTGTTGAGATAAGAGGGGCGAAGTCGGCTGCTTCGGCAGAACCCCTCTCGGAAGGAGCGAACCTGCGAATTTTTTTTAGAAAGTACGTATCCTCTTGGAACGTGCAGAAAGAAATCCATACGGCTTGAAATAATTGAAATGCATAGGGAAATATTTGAACTCCTTGATTTTCAGAGAATCTATATGTTCGTCATGGGCGTGGAGGAAAGAGCCGCTAAAATGGGCGTCTTTGACAAAACCTCTCCAGAAAGAGGATACCGCGAGTTTACTTTTTTAACTATGTACTTTTTAAGCGGGAAGCGACTAAAACCATGTTGAAGTATGTGTATGTCGATATTGTTTTTACTGCAAATTAAAATATAAAAAGCGAAAAGGAAAGGGTAGTCACCAGTTGAAAAGCTTACACGTCTTCACTCAGGGATGCGGAGACAAGGAACGGTCAGAATTGAGAAATGATGAAAATGCAGTATTTTGGATAACATGCGCCACAAAATGCTTAAAAGAACTTTAATGTGCAGCCGTGAGTGATATGGGAAAGGCCCACCAAGTCTCCAAAATAAACATTCCCGAGCGCTTCGCCTAGAAATATCTGTTTAATTCTGTTGGGCATCGGTAAATATTGTTTATTTCTTAATTAATGCTGTACATATAAACTGAAACTGGATTTACAAAAAAAGTAAAAGGTGTGGGAAATCAGAAATACATGTTAACTAACATAGTATTACCAACAATATAATTCTACACGTGTTACCTGGTGATAATGGTGTTAATTGCGAAGCTTTTTTTTGTGAGTGTCTACCAGTGCGTTTATATGAGTAGTTGTGCCCGTGTTTCTGTCTTAGCTCTTACTTTCAAAGTGTCTATTCGCGCAATAATGTTAGTAGGTGTGATTTTGCCTGCGTTTCTTATTTAGCGGTGTTTTTTTTTTTGTTTTGTTGTTTTGTTTAATATGCTTTTTTGCGTCAATGTGTGCCAGGACGTCATGAATTCGTCAAGTTGCAACAGCAGGTTTTTTTTTTTTTTCCTGACTTCCTCCTGTTTGTATGAAACAAAAACAGGCAGGGAAGATAATATTATTTGTAATATATGTTTGAACATGCTGTTCTTTTACAGATCAATGCCCGGATCCTACTTTTGGCGCAGGCAACGTGTTTTCAGAATCACAGCTGATGCTAAACGCCCGTTGAAATTGCCTCGTTTTGAAGTTACAGGTATATTACATAGCCACTCACAGAGTGTGTTTCTAGCTAGCTGATAAAACAAGCACATTTTGTACGATAACAAAAAACAAATTGTGTTGATTTCAGCATTGATACATTTTTTTGGGTAATTTCTAAAATGATTAGTGGCTTATTAGAAGACAAAAAAAGACTCTACTCAATAAACACCGATTTGTAACGCGCTTTAAGAGTTTTTTTACAGATTAATCAGACGTGCTCCTAGAAAGATCAGCCGAACTTTGTAGGTATACTTATCGGCTTCCTTAACATATCTCCATCTTCCGTTGGATGTACTTTTTTTTATTGAATTTGTTGCTTTGAGATAAATTTTCAAATGTAATTAAATGTCGCAACTTCGATTCCTCAGGCAGGAATCACGGCAGAGGCGTTTGTCCCAAATATTCATGTATATTGCCGAATTTATTAATGAAAAAAATATTGTTCTATACTTTTGTGTTACATTAAACCCAGACGGAGCCGGTACTACAAGCCGATGGAACTAATCAGAGAGCCTTAAGGACACCATCACAGGCGTTCGTGATGTTTCTGTACGTGTTCTCTCATCGCTGAAATAATCATAAACAGGAATTAGGCCTAGCGACTTGCGCTTTCGATGCGTCTTGGTTGGTCCCATTACCTTGTAGCGTCGGCTGTCTGAACTTAAGCTGGAACAGTATAGAGATGTTTGAGCTTTCATTTCGTATTGCTTGTTTCAACTTTCAGAACGCAAAAGGAAATCTTGGGACTGCCCGCACTAGTGTACAAAGAAAGAGAGAGTCAGACATCGTGGTCATCGGACATCTGCAATTCAATATATAAAAGCGAATTATGGTGTTCGTTGCAGTAATGTCCGTTGCTCGTTGCAGTAATAACAACGATGGGAACAAATACTACTGCTCAAGATGAAAAAAAAAATGGGCCGAAATCGCTGATGCCGCTACGCTGATTCTCGAAGAAATGCGTGAGCATTTCGCGCAGCGGTTAGGTGTATACAACAAACAATGGTGGATGCTGCCTCTCATCACATTTTTGTAGAATGAGCATTCCTGAAACCCGTCTTTTCCCTGGAGCAAGCAAATCAGGACATCCGTCGATGGCATAAAAGACGGCGGCCGCACAGCACTGGCTGGCTATTCGCTCTTTCTCGCGCGAAGTTAAAACGTGGTGGCGCCAGTATGCAAATAGCGCCCAACCACTTCCGGTTCTGAACTTGACGGCGGGTTTCGCAATATTTGTGAAATCATGTATACACGCTATCTTCTGAAAATGTCCACTTATTGCACTATAAGACTTAATCACTCTTATGATAAAAGAATGATGAGTAAAAAATTAGGAAACATACGTGAACCGGAAGTATGTCGGGGCTACCCAATAGATGGTACCACTGAGTTTGCAGCAAACCAAAAAGCGTGAATAGAGAGCGACGGCATAACGTAACACCTATAGCAACCGAGGTGCAGTGGCGGGACGGCGAGGCTAAGTGGTACTCGGGCAGCCGGCGGGGCGCCGCGATGCAGGGTGTAAGGGGGGCCGAGGTGGGTTCATATTTTGTAATGAGCCACCCACAGACTGTCGCTGCAAAGCGGCGGGAACGCGGGAAGGGGGGGGGGGGGGGTTAATACGAGCCAAGTAATGCACCCGCCGCCCCAACTGCGCCGCGCCTAAATTGGCGAAAGGGGACTGTAGAGGCGCCCTAGGTGGCGACCAGCCGAGTCGGGGTTACATCATAGAACTGATTAAATTTGGAAGCAGGAAAAGAGAAGAAAGCAAACAGGCTAAGAGAAGAGCGCGCGCAGCAGAGCGCGCGCTCTTGGCGCGTGTCGTTCGGCAGCGTTGCAAGTGTTCGGGAGGCGCTGCCACAGATGGCTCTCATAGAAGGAACAACACGGAGGAGGGGAAGAGAGTTAGGTCGAAACCGAACTCAACATAACATTTCCGAACCCTTCTTTTCTTTTTTATTTTTTGAGAGTAGAAACAATAGACAAAGGGAGAGAGAGAGAGAAAGAGCGAAACCAGAGAGAACATCGGAAAGGAAGTCAGATTGGAGAAAAGGGGACATAAAACACAAATCGTCGCAATCACAGTTACATTACCCCCGCAGCCATTAACCCCATCAAATATTCATTTTTAACATAAACAATGACAACAAAACAAATTCAAAGCTTTTAAATTAAAATCAGGTATTCCGTCAAATTACGAGTTCACATCACAAGACATTATGCGCCCGTTTCCAACAGGAGAAAATGGGCATGTTTAGTACGCTTTAAAGAGAAACACGCACGTAGTCCGTTATGAGTCAGAAAAATGAAAGCCGTTTACAACTCCCTGTAACGCCGAATTGGAGCGCAGCTCTTGAGGAGGAGGAAGGAAGGGTAATCAGGGGAGCGTATACCCCTCCTCCTCCTCCTCCCCTCATTCTTCAATCTTCTCCGGGGGGGGGGGTCACGTGACCTCGGGGGGAGGGGGGCCCCTCCTCCCCCAGGTCACGGGACCCCGCTCCCCCTCCTCCCCCGAGGTCACGTGACCTGGGGGGGAGGGGGTCACGTGATCTGGGCGGGCCACGTGACGCCCCCTCCCCCTCCTACCCCAGGTCACGTGACCCCCCCTCCCCCTCCTCCCCCGAGGTCACGTGACCCCCCCTCCCTCTCCTCCTCCGAGGTCACGTGACCCGGGGGGGGTCACGTGACCTGAGGGGTCACGTGGGGGTCACCTTGGGAGGGGTCACGTGACCTTGGGGGCTCACGTGACCTTGGTTACGCCGACGCCGCTCAAGCCGGAAACGGGCGCCTAAGAGCTGCGCTCTAAAACAAAAAGAAAATAGTCCACCCAGTTCTTCATGCAACATTGTCTCTGTACTGCACTGGTGGTGGGCGGTTGCGCTACGAGCAACTTGGAAGCACTTGCACAGGAAACTGGGCGGTTGCTCTCTTTCCTGGTGCGTCTGGGATGGCTGTGCACTCTGGCATCTGCGATCGAGGCTGCTGCTGCCTGGCCAAAGTTGACTCCTGTGACTGCAAATTATTGGTCCCTTTGACACGTGTCGCCCGGAGAAGCCGCGTGGTTCAAGGGGTGGACACTTTGAAAAGAAGCCGATGTCTTCTCTTGATAACCTTCGCGGTTGGCCTCGGGAGCACCTGCAAGTTTCCAGGCATTCCACACTCGACCATTTTTCAACCAGAAGGTGCACCGACCAACACGGTTAACAATACGTAAAGGTGGAACAACGGTCGACTCTCGCTCCGGTACCTTTCTGGGTTTCTTCACTATAGCCCAGTCTCCAACCCGAAATCTGGGGGTCTTTGCTGCTCGACGCCGATTGGCTGGCTCCTTTTTGTGCTGTTGCTTCTGTTGCTCTCGCTGTCGCAGCCACTCTGAAAAAGAGCTCACGAGCTTGATGGAGTAGTAGTATGCCTGCTCGTCATGCTCAGGGGCAACAAAGTCGATGTCTACCTTCGACCCAGATTGCTTCGGCAAGAGCTTTGGTTGCAGTAGGGTCAGTGATGACTTGGCACTCTTAGTCCAGGGTGCTGTAGATTCCAATTCCGACAGGCGCGGACTGCGCTATTATGCACTTCTGCATTCATACGGGGCCACCAATAAAGTCCACGAAGACGTGCTTGAGTCTTAACAATGCCACTATGACCCTTATGTGCTCGAGAAATAAATGCACATCGCAAAGCCGCGGAAATAACAACCCTTGTACCATGGAGCAAGAGCCTGTCGTTGATCGAGAATGCATCTCTCAGGTCGTAGAAGATGGCAGCATCAGCAGATAGAACACTCACCGGTGGCCACTGTAAGGTCACATATCTCATGACGGCGGTGAGTAGCGCGTCATTTACTGTCTCCTCTTGCAGGCGTTGCTTCGAAAAGCCCTCGTCTTCTGCAGCGACAAAGAAGACGATCTCCTTAACCTCATCATTCGGGCGGCGTTCGAAGCATCGTTTAACACCTCTACAAACGCGTAACAAATGCCCCCGACGGTCACGGTTGGCGCAGTGCCGACCTCTGGCTGGGCAGACGCCATAGCCCTTGCAGCGTTCCTGATCGTAACCACAGTTGGAACAGGGTCTGTCGTAGCCGTTGCACCGTGGATATGGTTGACACCGCGGGGATTTGAAACGCACCGAACGACGAAATGGCGTGGCTCGTAAGCACCCTTCGTAAGCACCCTTAACCACTTTTTAAAACTAATATCGCCATTTCTGTTGGTAACGCCTCCTTTTCGCATGCAGTGAACCCAGGTTCCATACCCCCCGGGCAGCGGGGAATCTTAAGATTTGGCAACATCGACGACGGACGCCCAACAACGCTAACTAAAACATCAGCAACGACAACTAGTTCAACATCACAACTGCAACAACGGACGTCAATTTCAGTGATGCAAAGAGCCCGTAACAGAGCTCTATTACTGTATAAAGTTGTTAGTGATGCTTTGAGTCTATAGACTACCGCTCTTGTTTCGTTCCGCAGCTGCTTTGGTTGTAGTTTTATCCCTTCATCTGAATTTCTCTAATTTATTTATTCTTCGAGTAGTTTGTATTAATATTTTTCTTCTTTTGCTGGGACTAGAAATGTTCGAATCACAATTACAGCTATTTTTGCTATGGTTTGCCCAAGGTCATTCCTACAAAGCTCTAAGCAGAAAAATTGAGCTGAGCCTCTGCTTTCTTTTGACTTCCGTCAGCCACGGGTCGATGCCTCGGCCAGGCATCGAACCTCAGTCCTTTGCGTTGGAGTCAAGCACGATAACCAATAAGCCACGGGCGCGATGTTTTCTTTTAATTTTTTTTTTATTGCGTGAGAAGTGAAACAAGGCTACACCGTTTGCAGAGCTCTAAGTCGCTTGATAAAACAGGCACCATGTATTTTGTGGTCGATAACTAAAATCCTCGCATTTGGAGGAGAGGTTCAAAAATACTACACCATTCGGGTACATTTTCAGCCGCTTGATACTCACTTTGAACTTGTTCCACAAGTATACGAAAGTTCGCATGCACCTCGGTTTCATCTAAATTGGCATGACGGACAGACATTCGCGTTTTCCAAATGCTGAATAATCCAAGTAACATAAATGTGTCGTAAGAGACCTCATCACTTGATTCCACAGTCAAAAACCGTATCGTACGTGAGCTAATAAAAAGTACCTTTTTCAATGTACGCTGAAGAACGTCCCAGAAAAATATCGCATCCCAGGAATAAATGAACACAGGCTAAACGTTCTCTGGCTTTTTGCAAAGTAAGCAATCCACTCCCCACTGCACGAATATGTCCTTTCCTTTAAGCCACCCTTTGACGGGGAGGTTAGCGCTGTGCAATTTGAAAAAAGAAGGCCTTTGCAGGGGTGGGCACGCACATCTTTTTTACGCGCACAAAAACGTTTTCACCATTACCATTCTGGTACATGTTTCTATAGTGTAGTGGCGCAAAGACACAGCCAACAAGATCCCGCGTGAGTGCTTTCCTACTAACACCTGAAAGCTACTCGAGTGAAAATCAGTGTGATTAGATACCGCATGGAGTGTACAACCTCATTCAGAAAATCTAAAACCTTCGTTTCACCATGACTATCTGAGGTAACCAAGAACCAAGTGATATGTTGCGCCAGTATCGTTTGAATAAGACAGCTTATAAGCGGATGTTCCTGATCACGCAAGAACTTAAACCATGATACAAGTTGCCTCACAAAGAGGTGCGAGAGTCCAAACCCACCTTGAGAAACTCGCTGAAGCAGATTATCTTGGCGCATAGGCTATAAGCCGGAGCACCAAATAAAGGTTGCAAATACGCCGGTGAAATCTTTGTATCCTCATGCGATCGCGATGAAGTACTTGCAACACATACCACAGCTTTGCCGTAAGAAAAACATTACACACTGTTGATCCGGCGAAGATGGACAGATCGCGGTGCTTCCATTTCGAGGCACGCCTGCGCAGGCCGGCAGCAACCTCCGACCAGTACACCCTGCGGCTACGGAACAAGCTTATTGAAGTGCTGAGGTACCTGGCTGGCGCACAGGTCCAACGGATGCCCTCAAAAGTTGAGCGCGTCGTGGCCCAGAAGCCGTGCCAGAAACCGCAGCATTTGTTCCAGTTAACTGCTGCACCAGTAGCAACACAAAAGTCTCTGGTCAATTCCACCGCCTTAGCAACACTTTTCTTATCGCGGCAAAAAATAGCTACATAATACGCGTTCGCCAGCACCTCAACCTTCATATTTCCAAATATATACTCGCACAATGCATTACACTTGTTCACGGGCAAACAAAAGGGTTCTAGATATAAAGCGAATAATAAATGTGAGAGTGGATAACCTTGCCTTACGGATGAACCGACGAGAATGTTACGTGACAATGCTTTGTTTACAATTAACTTAGTGTGGCAGTTGGCGTAGGCCATTCTGAAACCGTTTGTTATGATCTACCCTAAGTTGACCCAGGACAAGATTTGTAGTAATATATATCATGCCGCATCCGATCAAAATCATTTTCTAAATCCTCGCCACATGAGTGTTAGTCTGAATCGACTTTCCTCGAATGCCGCACGTCTGGTGGGGTCCAACTAATTCACTAATAACAAACTAAAGCCTCCGTCTTAGTGGTTTACCACACAATTTGTAATCAACGTTACAGAAAGCTATCGGACGGTAACCGTTTACCAGGCGCAATTTGGCCCTGTCCTCTGATTTAGGATTCAGCACCGTGTACGTTGTTAGGAAAGTTAGAGGGAGTGCGTTAATAGCATATGATTCGCGAAAAACATTGAGCAAAACTTCACAAAGAACAGTTTTCAAAAACTTACAAATATTAAGATTCAATCACATCGGGTACTGGCGTTTTGCTCATCGGCACATATTCTACAACTTGTTCTATTTCATCTAGCGAAATCGGCTGTTCCAGAATTTTTTTTTATCTTCTGATACCGTGGGCATCTAGATACTAAACTGCTGACAATGTGAAAATTCTTTGGTTGTATTTTGTAGCTAGAACGATCGCTGTAATATTCGACAGAACGTTTATGATTTATTGTTTATCTGTGGTAATGCCGTTGCTGCGCTCGATCATGGTTAGTTGGTGCAATGCAGAATGTCTCTTTTCAACAGCAAAAGTGTGCTTCGTGGATCGTTCACCCAGCAGATGACACTGCGACCGTAATCGTATGATGGCACCTTGATATCGTCTATTGTTAATCTCTTCGATTCGGGCTTTTATAAAGTTAATACCGCCTATGCCGTTTCTGGGGTTTTCGCACTCGACGATATGAAGAATCTGCAGCTCACGCTGCAAACTGTCGTCTGCTCGCACAGCGAGCCACGAGCGCGACTGCTCGGAGACGCGCGTGGCATTACTCCTTCCTTTAAAATGAGCATCGTCTGGATGGAACTAAAGTCACTGGATGGATCCTGGGAAAGTAGCGTCCATTGCCTTCCCTACCTGTTAGCCGGACACAAACAGATACTAACATACAGACGACCAGACCTCGCAAGGCGATTGGCTAATCTGTGTACGTTGGCATGAAAATCGCCATCTCGGTTCATTGAGATCTTCGAAGATTCCACAGGATCGCTCTAAACCAGTCGCGCCAAGATCACCATGGAGCATCATTGTACTGGAAGCTTTTCTCGCCAATATACGCCTCTTTGGCACTGTGTATGTAATCAATCATCAATCATGCCAATCTCCACGGATCTCTTACAATTATATTGTTCTTCATGCGTATTTTAAAACAGTAATTTTATTTTCCAGTGCCTTCAAGCACCGACACAGCATGTGGTGGTGGTACGAAGATGTACGCTTGTTTCGCCTGTGTTTGAATAGAAAAATCTCGGTATACAAGAAAGTCTTCATTAAGCTACACGTCACCAGCGAATCTATATCGGCTCACCAAGAACGGAGAGGATCAAGGAGAAATCGCTAATTTCACAGACAAACATGTCGACCATTGGGAAGCTTGGCGCTACTTTTCCAGGATACTGTAACTTTAGATGGAACCTGCAAGGAAACGAAACCGAACAAGACAAACAGAAGAATGAAAAAAATACGGAGACTGGTAAAATACAGTCCTATCGAGCGTAGTACGGCTTCAGACGCACGACGTGGACGACGTTAGGTCGTGGTGGGCGGTGTGATTATGTTCGTGTTGCGTCGGGCATCACTTGGTAGTTTAGATCTCCAAGTCGACGAAGAACCTTGTAGGGTCCGAAGTACCGTTTCTGGAATATCTTGCTGAGACCGCGGCGACGAATCGATGTCCACACCCACAGGCTGTCTCTGGGCTAGAAGTGGACGTGTCCGACAACGAAGTTTGTAGCGGCAAGCGTCGACACGTTGTTGGGCTTGAATCCGGAGTCTGGCGAGCTGGCGGACTACTTCTGCCCGTTGGGCAATCACCTGAACGCCGTCGCTTTCGTCGACAGCAGGTCCGTAAGGCAAAAGGGCGTTAATCATTATCGCTAATTTTCGACCATAAACCAGATCAAATGATGTCACCGCGGTGGTCTCTTGCACGGCCGTGTTGTAGGCAAACATGATGTAGGGCACACCTCGTCCCACGTCTTGCGCTCTTCGTCGGCGTAGATGGAGACCATATCGGCGATGGCCTTGTTGAATCGCTCAGGCAGCCCGTTGGTCTGTGGTGGTACACCGTGGTGCGACGATGGGTGGTGTGGCTGAGACGAAGAATTTCGTGCCTCAACTGCGCCATAAACGACGACCAATCTGCGTCATTGTGCTTCCGGGCGGACTTGTACACCACGATCATGTCGAACTGCAGCAGTCGTAGACTTCACTCGGCGAGGCGTCCGAAAAGGTCCTTCAGAATCATGAGCCAGCAGAGCGAGTGTTGGTCTGTTACCACGCGGAAAAGGCTTTCATACAAATGCGGCCGGAACTTTGTTATTACCCAGACGACAGCAAGGCATGCCTTTTCACTCGTTGAGTAGTTCCTCTCTGCGTTAGACAGCATTCGATTTGTGTAGGCGATGACTCGCTCTGCCCCCCATGCCTTTGGACTAGTACCCCTCTAAGTCCGGTGTTACTGGCGTCCGTGTGGATCTCTGCTTCAGCAAACTGGTCGAAATGGCCAAGACTCGGGGTCGTCCGGAGTCTTCGTTTGAGCTCATTGAACGAACGCTGGTGTTTTTTTTTTTTTTTTTTTGTTCACTCAAACCTTACGGCGTCCTTCGTGAGGTGTGGCAGCGGCGCGGACAGCTTGAGAAGTCCCGAAGAAACCGCCTGTTGTAGGCAAATTGTCGGAAAAATCTTCACATGGCCTTCTTGTCTTATGGCGGCGTAAATGAAGCTACGGCGCCCGTCTTCTCGGGGTCAGGGAGAACACCTGCGTTGTTCATGACTTGGCCAAGGAACTTTAGCTCCCTATTGGCTAACAGACACTTTGTAGGCTTGAGTGACAGGCCGGCGGTCTTGACGGCGTGAAGCACGACTCAAAAACATCTCAGGTGTTCGTCGAAATTCCATGAAAATATTAAGACATCGTCCCGGTAGACGAGGAAGCTCTGCCATTTCAAACCTGCCAGCACAGTGTCCATGGTGCGGTGGCTGGTGCGGTACAACGTCCTAAAGGGATTATTTTGAACTCGTACAGTCCGTCGGGAGTGACGAAGGCAGTTTTCTCGCGGTCGCGTTCGTCGACTTCAATCTGCCAATAGCCACTCTCCAGATCCATCAACGAAAAATATCGGGAGTGGTGAAGCTAGTCTACTGCATCTTTGATGCGGGGGAGTGGATAGACGTCCTTCTTGGTAACAGCGTTCTGTCGTCTACGATAGGCCACGCAGAACGCAAATTCGCTCAGGAGGTCAGGCAACCGTCCTCGCTCAGTAACAGGAAGCTTCGGGTCAATGTCAAGTGCCGAGGGTGGCGTTCTCTGGTGCTGCGATGATGTCGGCTCTTCCTAAAGTGCAGCGATTGCGGCTGAGTTCTGGAGTTCGTCGATGTGGCCCACGGCGATACCTTTCGTAAGGTGTTGCGGCGCTTGTCTGAAATTTGTAACCAGGATCATGGCGCACCCTTCTTGAAGTCGTGTCACTCCTTGTAAGACACCGATTCCTCTTTCTAGAAGCAACTTGAGGCGGCCCTCAAGCAGAACTTCGCCACAGGAAGCTTCATCGATCCCTACGGGTAAGAAAACACTCGACCGTGGGGATTAGTTCACGTGGTTTGCGAGGACTCGGGCCACGGATGACGTCACTTTGGGTTCCTCCTGTGGTGGAACAGGGTTTCGTGGCGTCAGCCGGTTTGCATCGAGGTCGATGACGGGCCATACTCGCAGAGAAAGTCCATTCCAATGATAACGTCCCTCGCACAGTCTTGCAGAACGGCGAACTTCACAGGGCATGTCTCAAAGTGGATCTTGATCTGAGCAGTACCTCTCCCGACTTGTGTGGTGAGGTGCCCACCGGTGGTTTGTCTTTGAGGGCCATCCCACGGCGTCGTCCCTCTTCGAAGACGGCGTGAAAGCCTCCCACTCAAGACGGAGTAGTCTGCTCCGGTGTCCACGAGTGCCGACGCGTTGCGGCCGTCGATGGTCACGTCGAGGCTGTTGGGCACCGTTGCAGAAGCTTCCCTCGGATGCACGCGCAGGTCGGCTGGGAAGCCTCCGGCGTTTTCGGAGGCTCCTTACGTCATCATTCTACGGCAACTCCACCTCCAGGTGTTGCCGCGCTTTGTTTTTCCAGCGCGACAAGGGCGTCAGGCTCTCACGACTGGGTTGGTGCATCGGCGAAGCTGGACGTCGCGGTGACGCCGACCGGGACCCGCGGAGTGGTGCAGGCGGGGGAGGCTGAGGTGGTCGGGTCCTCTTTTATTTTCCGCGGTCGGTCACCGTAGCGCGGACGTGGGTCGTTCGGGCGGAACTTGCGCAGCCCTATTTGCCGGAAAGGTCATCGGCGGCAGATATGATCGGCTTTCCCGCAGTGGTTGCACAACGGGCGTCGATCGGCCGTCCTCCATGGCTTTAGTACGATTGATCGAACGCTATATCTTCGAAACATGTTTTAGAGATTGGGCGCCCCTATTGAAAAATCCGGCAAAAACTTCCAGTGACATTAGGTGGAAACGGGTTAATTTCCACTCATTTTCACCAGAAACCAGCGTAGTTTACCATTTTTTGGTGTTAATATTACCGGCCGCCACTTTCAGTTACCAGATTTCGCTGGACGTTTTACCGAAGCCACTTTCGGTTAAAATCCGGCAAAAACTGGTGACATTCGTGGAAACGGGTTAATTTCCACTCATTCTCACCACAAACCAGCGTAGTTTACCAGTCTCTGATGGAAATATTACCGGCAGCCACTTCCGCTGGTAGTTTTCCCCGAACCGCTTTCGATTACCCGTCGCTGGAATCCTACCGGAAGCCACTCTCGTTTGCCGGACACCGAACTTCACTGGAAGCCGACGCAAGGGGAACAGCTAAAGGCAAGGAAGCCAAGACGAGCAGGGGGACTGAATTTTTAATGGCGGCCGCCAATGCAGTGGCATTCTCGTGAGTGCGTGTTTTAGCTCGAGACGACGTTGCAATCCTGCAAGAAGTGTGTGCAGCGAACCGTTTTGACGATCCAAAAAGGTGGGCAGCGATCACCGGCAACTTGCTATTTGCGACAGGCAAAAGTCTGGGCCAGAGCAGGTACGAGACCACTCGGGCGGCATTCTCGTGAGTCTGAGTTTTAGCTCGGGACGACGTTGCAATCCTGCAAAAAGTGCGTGCAGCGAACTGTTTTGACGATCCAAAAAGGTGGGCAGTTTCACCCGTTTTCATCTGAAACCAGCGTAGTTTACCAGTCTTTGCTAGATTATTTGCCGGCAAACAGATTTCGCTGGAGTTTCACCGGCAGCGGGTTTCCAGATTTCGCTGGAATGCCACCGGCAGCCACTTTCGTTTACCAGACGACCCGGTTTTGTTAGACATCTTACCCGAAACGGGTGACTCGCTTCCCTGTTTGCCGAACTTCACTCGAAGCCGACGCAAGGGGAAGCCGAGAGGAGCCGGGGACTGGGTGTGTAATTATGGTGTCTAGAACGCACCAAGGAGGAGTCCCCGCGCACCCTCTCTCTCTCTCGCATTGGGTTCGTGGGGAAAATGCGAGGGTCGGTTTGCTGACTCTTTTGAAGAAAACCGGTTTCTTTGTCCATCAACGAGCAACGGCCGGCCAGGAACTGACGCTCAGTCTCGGCCTCTCGTCCCATGTGTGCGATTTATATCTTCCAGAGCAGCTGGGTGTGCAGATGAGAAGAAAATATTTTTCAGTGACCTGTTGCTTACGCCTCTTTGTCCGTCCGGCTTCAGAAGCATCCAGCGAGAGGAAAAGACTGTGCCCAAGATTTCTCAACGGCGGCGGATGTTCGTTTCGCGCGTTCGTTTTTTTTCGCTAAGCGTGCTACTGACAGTGTGTATGTGTCCGCCTGGTGTACCCGCGGCGACGACATCAGGGACGACATCGTGACTGTGCCCGTGATTTCTCAATGGCTGCGCATGTTCGTTCCGCGTGTTCGTGGTTTTCGCTAAGCGTGCTACTGACAGTGTGTATGTGTCCGCCTGGTGCACCCGCGGCGACGGCATCGGGGACGTCATCGTGAGTGTGCCCGTGATTTCTCAACGGCGGCGGATGTTCGTTCCGCGCATTCGTGGTTTTTGCTAAGCGTGCTACTGACAGTGTGTAGTGTCCGCCTGCTGCACCCGCGGCGGCGACATCAGGGACGACATCGTGATCAGTGCCCGTGATTTCTCAACGACGGCGGATGTTCTTTCCGCTCGTTCGTGGTTTTCGCTAAACGTGCTACTGACAGTATGTGTGTGTGTCCGTGTGGTGCACCTGCTCGGTTTTATTAGTTGAACTACCGTACATCTGGGAATTTACCCAGCGGCATTGTGAGTATACTGAACGATATTTTTGCGACAAAGAACTCGGTTGTTCCTATAGACTATTTGGTCTGATAGCTTTTGTCTACAGCTGTGCAAATTGTTTCACTGGTATCGACTTTGTTAAATAAATACATGAAACCCTATATGAACTAACCACTTTAATTTATTTATTTATTTATTTATTTTACCCTCAGGGCCAAAGGCGTTACAGAGGGGAGTGGGTTTAAAACAAAACACATAGAAAAAATACACAACAGCAAAACGCCAGGACAATAGTTGTGTGAAGCAATACATGTTAGTCAAGGCATTTCTAAAACTCTTACTGTCCACGATTTCGGCAACATCCATGGGAAGGTGATTCCAATACAAAGAGGTGGTGGGAATAAAGGAATGATGATATGCGTTAGTCCTGCAGGATAGAATGCCAACTTTGAATCTATGATCGTTCCGTGCTGAGAGATAATGGGGTTGTGTTAGTAGCCTTTGCTTGAGAGATGAACCGAATCGTCCAGCACCTGCTAAACATATATTACCCACGGTTCACAGGCTTCTTTCTAAGTGCCTTCCGTTGACGTCCGAAAAAAAAAATAAAAACAAGATAAGTTCAGGTGAATTGCGGCTTTACTGGAAGTGAAAAATGTCCCATAATCTAGTAAAAAATGTTTTTACTGGAAATGCAATTCCGGTAAAAAAAAAAAACTGGTGACATTCCGGTAAAAACGTTCGGTGACATTCCGATAAAAAATCCGGTGACATTCCGGTAAATTTCGGCTTTACCAGAAGTGAAAAGAGTCCCATAATGCAGTAAAATAATAGTTTACTGGAAATGAAATTCCGGTACACTCAGCGGTCAACGGGGTTTGAAAGGTATTTTTGCAGCAAGGAACTCGGTTGTTCCTATTTCGTCTGATTGCTTTTCTCTACAGCTGTGCAAATTTTTCACTGGTATCGACCTTGTGAAATTAAGACATAGAACTTTCAGGCCTCTAGTAACTAACTGCTTTAATTTTTACCAAATCGTCCAGTATCTGGTAAACATACACCACCCACGGTTCACAGGCTCCTTCCTAAGTGCCTTCCGTTGACGTCCGAAAATATAAAAAACACGGTAAGTTTCGGTGAATTGCGGTAAGTCCGGTGACTTCCGGTAAATTTCGGCTTTACTGTAAGTGAAAAGAGTCCCATAATTCAGTAAAATAGACTTTAACTGTAAACAAAATTCCGGTAAAAAATCCGGTGACATTGCGGTAAAAAATCTGGTGACATTCCAGTAAATTTCGGCTTTACCGGAAGTGAAAAGAGTCCCATAATCCAGTAAAATAATTTTTTACTGGAAATGAAATTCCGGTAAAAATTATTTTCAATAGGGGCATGTCTTATCAAAGCTCGGTTTAGAGAAAGCAGAGCCTCAATTTAGAGAAACGCCGTTTATCGTAAAAGAGCGCTGTTTAAAAAAGGCTTCCCTGCTTCGAGTGTGTATCACTGGGGCCATAGCCTCCTATATACTGACAAAGCCTGGCAGATCGCCACGAGAAGCGGCCGCCGAAATGGAAAAGGTGGAGCTGCACACAACAGATGAGAGGAGAGCCACGTGACTGGCGCCCCGCTGCGGTGAGACGCCGAAACACGCTTCTCCCGAGCGAACAAGTGTGTTTCGGGTCCTCGCCGCTGCAAAAGCTGTGCGCTGACGTCCAGGTTCTCATAGAGTTCCCGTATATAGCTATTTACTTCAGCCGACTTGCGCATTCAGCCTCGGCGGGTGGCCGCAGCGCCGGCTTTACTGCACCGCCCTGGATGCTTTGCTCGTCACGTGATCGATCTCGGCGAATAGCGGCGTGGCGGCGCGGGGAAAACAAATGCGCAACTCTGCTCCCCCTTCGGGGAAGCATATCGAGGAACACTTGGTTCTCCGAGAAGTGGCTCTTTCATGCTTTGTGATTCCAGATCCTCACGCTCCAAATCTGCGACCGGGCACTCTATGGCGCCGTCGTCGAACTGGCACGCTATGTGAGTATAGAGGAGGCTATGCTAGGGCGCGTGTTACACGCATGTGCAAAACGCATTCGGAGACTGCATTTTGCTCGTGCTTGCTTTCTGTTCTGATGTTTGTCCGCTTGCCTTCAAGTATGAAATCGGTTCAGTTCCGTGGATTGTTCCAGCAAAAAATATTTTCGAAGGTTGAAAAATGCATTGAGATACTGAGTACAAGATAGTGAGAAATGTAACTAAGATAGAATAGCAAATGCTACAGACAAAATGTATTCGCAGAATATCTAAATGCTAATAAAAGTATTTGATATACCATATCTTGAGTAGAGTACTGTAAACGACTAAATTTTCGCGAGGACCTAATTTTCGCGAACTTCGCGAATCGCCTACAATTCGCGAAAAATACGTCCCGCGAACAAATCGGGCAATATGTGAACGCTACGAAGCTACACTCGATTCGCGAAAATTAGAACCCGCGAATAATTTCAAATTTTCAGCTTTGACCCGATTCGCGAAAATTTGAGCCCGCGAAAATTAAGTCGTTTACATTATTTAATACCTAATTCACACGGCAGCGTAACGGTACCTTTAGCTAAGGTCCCTTAGCTGAAGATACCTGTAGTAAACGGCGTTGTGATCACACGATAAATAGACGGAGCACTTTGAGTTGATGTCGATTGCATTCCTGCTCAACCGCGAGGGTAGCACGTGGTAAACAATTATTCCTCAAAATCGGTTTGACGAGCAGTTTTTGATTATTGTGTGTGAAATATCACATTTAACCCTAAGTATTACTTGTGTTTCCATTTGCGGCACTTTATTTTATTTTCTAAGTCTAAGGGCGCACTTAAATGAGTCTTGCTTTAAAACGTCCGACCCGTCTGGTCACACTGACCCTAAATCATCTGCGTTTACGAGTTTCCATTGCGAGGTGGGCGACCTTTTTGTGTTTAGCAGCTTCATTTTTCCGCGAAGTTCTCACCTCACCGGAGGACCCCGGAACCATAGTGGATAAAAGGTCCTGGGTGGGAGATTCGGTCGACTCGTTTACAACATCCAAAAAGAGCTCGCAGTGGTCCATCGCGTTCGGGTTCGTAGCAAACATTGTTTTACACGTGCCGCCACTGCTACCTGCCAGCTGAAATATGCTTTCCTCGTTAATGTATTATTCCATCACATTTGTGCTCACAATCATTTCATAATTTGCCACTTATATATTCAGTTTGTTTAATGCATTAAACAAGATATATTTATATATCTGGGATTTTTATTTTGAGTTCGTGGGTCCGAAACTATTCCCTGTAGCTGTAAAGGGAGCTTGGCGAGCTTTTTTTTAGCATAGGACCTTCCTTAGCGAAAGGGACGTTTATGCGCCGTGTGGTTACGATCTCCCTTTACTTACGACCTCCCTTTACTACAAGTACCTGTGCCGAAGGTAGAGTCAGCACGAAATTAAACCCAAACACCGGAACGCGTGGCTGTTGATACAGGCTGCTCCACCTGGAGGGCCCCTGAGAACTAATGAAAATGCGCCGGGGTGCGAGGGTGCAGGTCCTACTAACATGAGCTCCACCCTCGCGCGGCGCGTCTGGGAGTTCCGCGTTTCACCGGTGGCGGGCTGTAAGCGCCGTCACATCCGATACAAAAAGCACTGTCACTCGCTTTGTGTATCGGACTCTCAGCGATATCTCTTCAGCGCTGTCATTCATTATCGCTTTGTGTATCGCAAGGGCGAAATGGATTTTGAAACATTTCGTGCACAGAATACCCGTAGTGCTTGGTGACGTGTCACCGGAACCACGCTGGGGCTCCGGTGAACAACGTGCCACGCGCGGTTTGTGAGAAATAGTGAAACGTCATATACGCGAAATAAAATTTGTTTATTCGCACGACCATACTCTTCATGAAAAAAAAAAAATCCGCAACAGACCGACGCGGATGTCTCGGTTTTTATGAGCAATGCCCATGTTTTTGTGCGAGGTTATCAGTCGAATCTTAAAAAGCGAGGAATTGCTTGCTGACGCGATCTCTTTGATAACCACCGATATCCCAGGCGTATCAATTCCGGAGCGGAATAAATTCCTCACCCTATCTGAGCAGGGCTTAAAGCGGCCGCCCGGTTTGACATGGCGACAGTGCAGCGACAGAAAAGCACCCGAGTGACGGCGCTTACAGCGCGCCACCGGCGAAACGCGGAATTCCCAGACACACCGCGCGAGGGTTGAGGACATCTTAGTAGGACCCGCACCCTCGCACCCAGGTGCATTTTCATTAGTTCTCAGGGGCCCTCCAGGTGAAGCAGCCTGTATCGATGGCCACGCGTTCCGGCGTTAGGGTTTCATTCCGTGCTGACTGTACCTTTACGCTGCCGTGTGAATTGTGTACAAGATAGGCACAAGTCCGCCAATCACTATCCTACGAAAGTATCATGTACGTTATGAGGTATTGGCTTTTTTTTTTTTTCATGAACACAGCACAAGTTAATTTGATAGCTTTGCCTGTCCGGTAGCATATAAACTGCACCATTTTATTTCACACAGGTTTATTACTTTTATAATTAGTGATATTTTAGTTAAAGAGATAGGGCGCATAATACCGACAAGGCATACTGTTTTATGTTGATATTACGTGTATATTCCAAGGAAGGTTGTCTTGAATCGCTTACAATTGTGATGTCCATTGATAAAACTACTTAATTTTGAGCTCTTTTCTTTGCAAGTTTTTCGTAAGGTATTCTTATATATGGGTGGTATGGGTGCATACGGTTTGTTTTGCAGGGTAGCATGTTAGCAACAACTCACATTTAAAAAACAAAAGATTTTGTGTTTATACCGCTCAGACTTAGCCTTCTGGCATAGATTTTTTTAACTTGGTAAAACAACGACACTTATTGTGACGAATGCGTGATGCTAACAGCATTATGCATGAAATAGGTCTCCAAGGAATTAGCGAAAATAAACCAGCACACGTATTTCCAATAAAGTACGTCAGAACTTTTTATCGCTGAAGTCAAGGGGCTCTGACAAGGGGTAAATTGGAAGGAATTACTTTACTATAAGAAATAATGTGTAATTGTAATGAATTACCAGTTTGTACATTTGTGATTCTACTTGTAGTTAACTGCTTTGTAGAGTAGAGTTTTATCAACCGTAATTAGATTATATTTCAATAGCATTACACAACTGTATGTTCTGGAGTACTATGTTGTACTCCGTTTTACCCTACGACGCACCGCAATCGATACCATCGAAATCAATCCAATGCCGTACGAGTCTCACGTGACCTTAATGAGGGCCACAGCGACGTACGGGGTACCTAGTCACGTGATCCATTCACCGCGATAGATTGACTGGGATCGCCGGTGGCGTCTGCTAAGATCCATTGTAAGCTGAAAAGGAGTATAGCTGACTATTCAGCATGCTTTGAGTGCGTTGTGCGTGTTTTGACCTCTCTTGCACAGAAAAACAAAAGAAAACAAAACAAAAAAACTTTTAGCCTTTCCACTTTGGTGAAGAAGGAAGACCAGCGAAGCTGTACTATGGTGGGAATGGAGTAATGGCCGGCCGCAAGTCGGCATGCCAAAGTGGAAAGGCTCGAAAGGTTGCGCCATCTATGAGCGACGGTGGCAAGCGGATAACCGGCAAAAACAGCACTCTGGACAGCTACCGCCATTATGAGCGACGGCGGCAACCAGAGTTTTGTGTCGACATTTCTTTGGGGGGACATGATCCTGGGGAAACTGGCCCTTAACAGCTCCGCTGTAAAAATACTCCTCGCCTGCCGCTACAACAGGGGACCTCACATTCAAATATAAAAGTCAACCAGCGTTTTACGCTGGATGCGTTGCCAAATTTCTGAAACGTCGCTCAGACGTGTATGATGTTGCGCGCATTGTTGCGCCACTATACTTCGTTTTCCTTTAAGGCCGACCGCAGCCGGCGCTATGATCGGATGCAGTCAATCAAGGAGCTCCAAAAGTGCAACGTCACTGCGATCGTCGTCTTGGGCGTTTTCCATCCCCGGCTGCGTATATACATTTTGCCGAGAGCACAGAGCCGCGAGGAGGAAAAAGAGAGAGAGAGAGGAGGAAAGGGGAAGAGAGGCCGCCGTGATTGGCCCTTGTAGTCACGTGGTACGCGCCCGGCTGTTCTGGCCGTCACCCCCCGCAAGCCTCACCCGCGAGCAGACGCCGCCGGCGCCTTTGGGCTGCTGTGGCTGCCACGGCGGCCCCGCCGAAGTCAAAGGTACGCTGCGAGTGTGTAATCCAGAAAACTGAAAATTTAGAAGTGAGGTTGATGCTCTCACAGTAGACAACACGCCCGTGACTCCCAATGTACAACCAGCGAACCTAGGCAGAGCACGGGAGGCACTCACTTGATCGAATGACATTTTAGCAGTGTTGGCGGTAACGCGTTACAAGTAACGGCGTTACCGGTAACGCGTTACTTTTTTTGGTAACGTAGTAACGTACTCGTTACTTTTCCAAAGAAGTAACGGGTAACGTACTTACGTTACTTATTTTGAGTAACGTGTAACGAAATTACGTTACGTTACTTTACTTCCTATAACTTAAAAAAAATTAAATTTCGAAATTCAGCTGTTGCTGAAGTACAACAGCGGAGTGTGCTTCGGGTAATTGAGGAACTTGTTCACAGCAACTATCTGTACTTCGACATGTTGTGAATAAAATATGTTCAAAGTTTCAATCTCGGCTGGTCTTAATTTCTGTGCTAATGAGGGAGGCCGGTTCTTCTGCTAAGTTTCGTGCCAACATGTTATAAATCAGCTACATATATACTTCCGCGCTTTTTTTTTTTGTAACTGTTCGGGTGAAACCCTAAAAAAGAGAGGGTAATTAAGTTTCCGCATGAACATATTTTAGCTATGGCGCTTACGCACATATCAAACGTCGAAACAGCAAATGTTTTAGTTCGTGAATAAAAAGTAACGCAACAGTAACGTGCGTTACTTTTTTATCAGTAACGGTAACGGTAACGCGTTCCTTTTATTTTGAGGTAACGTAGGTCGGTAACGCGTTACTTTTATTTGCAAGTAACGAGTAACGTATTTAGTTACTTTTTTTCGGTAACGCCTACAACACTGCATTTTAGCGAACGCCCATGTTTCACCGAATGACACTTTAGCGAATAGTCGGACGCCGCGAAGCGGCGTTTTCGGGTGGGCCAAATGGGTTCACATTTTTGTAATGAGCCGACACAGACTGTCGCCGCGAAGCGGCGTAAGCGCAGCGCGACGAATGGGTTAACGCGCACCCCCGTTATTCGCTAAAACGTCAATTCGCTCAAATGTCGCTGTTCGCTAAAATGTCATTCGCTCATGTGATATGGACCCATTTTCAGTTTTGTGGATTACACACTCGCAGCGTACCTTTGACTTCGGCGGGGCCGGCGTGGCAGCCACAGCAGCCCAAAGGCGCCGGCGGCGTCTGCTCGCGGGCGAGGCTTGCGGGGGGTGACGGCCAGAACAGCCGGGCGCGTACCACGTGACTACAAGGGCCAATCACGGCGGCCTCTCTCCCCCTTTCCTCCTCTCTCTCTCTCTCTCGTTTTCCTCCTCGCGGCTCTGTGCTCTCGGCGAAATGTATATACGCTCCCCGCGTACACCATTTGCTCGATATGCGAAATCTCTCGAAACTCTGGCAACAGTTTGTGCGCTGCCACCTTTGCTGCATCGAGATTCCTCCGCTGTTTGTGAATTTCGTAGCATTGTCGGTAACAATCGAAGCCTACTGCGCACCGTCATCGATCCTCATTCACACCTGTGAGCTAAGGGTTAGTATTGTTTTACGCTCTTCTTGCGCATGTACGTGTGTTCGTCGCCCCGCCGGTCGCTGGCTTCCCGCCGCAACCAACATGGCGGACGTACACTTCGGCCCGAAGTTTAGCTTTGAGTGCCGGCAAAGGCGCGGCGTGGGCGTCTGGCCTTCGAAAGTGTCCTTTTGTGCGCGAGTGCTTGTGCCGAGTGAGGGTTTCTTCAGATCTACGCCTTCGCGCCCTGGCCTTTTCCGGCACCGAAGGCAACTGGTGAGACGGAGCATGTTCCTCGGCGCCCCACTAGATGGCGCTGTGAATTTCGCAAATGGTCTATTACTGCGCGTGATTGGTTGAGGCGTGTAGGATTTTCCTTGATGCTAGCCGCCTCAGAGAATGACCCGACGCGCTGGCTCCACAACACGTAGTAATTCATTGACTCCTATTAGCGGCGAGATGTTTTGGTGGCGCCCTCCTGTGGTTCCCCCTTGTGACGTCATTACCTTGCAAACAACAAGTTCGATGGTGTTTGTTATTAGCATGGTGGAAGTTTGAAATCATTGCGCTCTCAAAGGAACACTGCCAACACCGTCAAAATTAAAGTTCTTTCATTCCTCTTATTTCCGTCGATGATAAATCCCCTTTCCGACGTCATAGTCAGCGTTCGGCCAATCGTGGAAGGCCGACCACAGCGACGCTTTCGGTCGCGCACGAGGCTAATTGGCACGCGCCGCGACAGAAAAAGCCGCTGCGGATACGCTGCGCCGGCCTTTTATTAGCGGCGGAGCACCGCTCGCGTGGCCCATGGCTGTTGGCCACGTCGCATTGGAAAGGACCACAGACGATTCAAAACGCGGGCAGCCTGATACAACGGTTTGGATCACCATGATTGCCCAGAGGCTCCAATTGTTTTGTGCGCTTTAGCGGCCGCATACAACACCTGTATGTTTTACGAATAGTTTTTTTACAGTCACTCGATGCTCAGTGGCGTCTGCTTCAGCAAGAAACTCATGGCAACATTTTACGACAAGGAGCGAACGCCTTGGTTGGAAAGTTGGTACGCCTCCCCTCCTGAGGCTATGCCGGAGACCCACTTACAAACCTGTATACTCTATAAGTAGGGCTCCGTGTTTTCAGAGTTTATTTTTCGTGAAATTCGGAGGGTGTTTTTCGGAGTTTATTTTTTAGAAAAAATTCGGCGTTTATCGGAGTTTATTTTTTTGTAAATCCCCAATTCTCCAAACTTCGGAGATTAATTTCGCAGTGTTTCGTATTGAAAAATAATAAATAATAACCGGATGCAAACGTATGCCAGATAAAAAATAAAACGCGCTTAATAAATTAAGATTTCTTCAGTTGAATTTGGCGTTGGTGTCATTGGCAATACTAGTTTGTCCCACGGCAAGCACACAAGTGTGGCTTCGTAAACGTCCGATACCTTAAAATCAATAAACTGCCGGAGGTAGCCGCAAGGAAGCTCGTAGTCATCCCATCAATCTATCCCGCGGCCGCGCGAGGTAGAGTGGTTCAGGATGTAATAGAGAAGTTTCAACTGCCCCTCTTCACTATTTTATACAATCTCTATGGTCCATAGCCTTCACTATTACCCCCAGACACATACCCTCTCCTTTCTCTAAAACCCAAATCCCATGGCCCAAACTGGAAACCAAAAGAGTAGCTTTTGTCGTGACACGAATGGTACGATGACTTGTTTCCCTGAACCAACCTTGAAGAGACAAGCCGTAAGATCCCCTGTTGACAACGGTCCGGGGCTTGAAAGATAATTATGGTGTCATTTTCCCAGGACCATTGATCCTGCGCTGCTCAAATTGTAAAAAAAGAAAAAAAAATACTTTTTGTGTGTATGTGTGTGCGTGTGGGTTTGGGGGGGGGGGGGGGGGAGGTGGCATGGGCAGATAACAATTCGGAGTTTATCTTGTACCGGCGGGTGTTTTTCGGAGTTTTTCGGATTTATCCGAAAACACGGAGCCCTATCTATAAGCAATGAATGCTCCTGCTTTCGGTATGCCGCTTCGGAAGTTGTAGTTTGCGAAGCTGTGAGCTTGCGCATACGAGCAATTACGGGTGAGCATTTCTGAGGCAGTCAAACTGTGTTGACTCTACGACGTGATCTGCAGAAAAACCTTCGAGACGGTACATCAGCTTAAATTCCTGAGTTTATAAACAAATATAAGTTTGTGGGTCGCTCAAGCATGATTGGATGATACAATTTCAGAGTTTTTTTTTCGCCGCAAAAAAGCGATGATTTCCTCTTGAAGCAGTATGCACGCTAAAACTCTACTCTATAGGTGTCCTGCCGTTCCTTCGCAGGTCCTGACTGCAGACAGGAACGAAGAAGATGAAGCCTACCAGGCAATTAAATCCGCCCAGGACTCTGTATAGGTTATCATAAGCGCCCAAATGATCTCTAAAGAAACCTGCAAGAAAACAAAAATCCGCACGTTAGTAAATTCCCTTTTAGAGAAAAAGAAATATGCTTCCCTTATTTCTATTTTTAATTGTTGAACTTAAAGCGATCGGCGGAAAAGGTGGACTTTGAAAGCCAGCAAATGTCTTAATAATTGCGAAAGTTTTTGTATTTAAAAACAAAGCTTACGGCTTGTTTGAGAAAATATTGCGTTTCATGAATAATGCACAAGTAGACGGTGCTTCTGAATGTTTTTCTTGTTTCTTTGGAGTATAACGTTTAGTTTCTGGACGTTTTTTTCAGTCGCCTAACGGTTGTTTACTTGATTTCAGTAAATAGCATAATTTTCTACCTCTGCCTGATATTTTTTTATAATGACCAGTTGATTTTCCGACAAAAAGGAAAAGTTACAATTTCTCAACTTTATTTTCAAATTGTGAAAGTTTGATAAATTGTAAAAAGACACTAACTTACCTACAATAAACGGATTGCTGAGAAGTAATGGCAGGATGACCAGCCCCGAAAGACCAATGGCGAAAGACACCATCTCAATGCCAAGGTGGTCCGCCATAAGAACCGTTTTCATATTGATTACGCACGCCACGAGCATTACGACACAAAGCGAAACGAATAGGATAGACAAAAAAGACGACGATTTCGGGAGAGCAATCATGAATAACCCAAGCAAAAAGTGGCAGCACATCACCAAACTTCCACGTCCCAGGAATCCTTTGTCGGCTAAGATGGGAAGTCCCAGGCCACCAACCAAATCGGGAATCGACGAATAAGCAATAATTGAGGTACCTTCGTCCATCGACACCCCTTGGTCGAGGGAAAAGTCGATGATTGTCGTCAAGAAGACGCTGTGCGTAAAGTGGGCGGTCACTCCAGACAGCATCATCAGGTAGAGCCAGGGATTTGCGAAGTCCCCTAGCCGCACAGATAGTCGCATTGATGTTTCAGATTGGTTTGCCATTTCGGAGTGAACAAGGTGCGTACTGCTCTCGGAACTTGCACGTAGATCGTTTTCTGTACCTATGTTGATTGGTGTCCGCCTGCTCACATGGGCAGTGTTTGCTCTCTTTACAGTTGTTTGAAGCGGAAACAAGAAGACTGTGGTGTGTATCAGTATTCCTCCTAGTATGAGCAGCATTCCTCGAAATTTGTACACGTTTCTCAAGTAGACAAGCAGTTTCGGAAAAACGACGATGCTGGCGATTTCTCCGATGTACCTTATGCCGCTAGCCGTTCCTCTGTACTTGTCGAAATTGCACAAAATTACTACTGCTAGTGTTACCACTATTATGCCTATTCCGGACCCTGAAAAAGAAAATAACACGCAGCTTTTAACACTGTACGGTGTACTTCAAGAGTGACTGAAATAGATTGACTGTCTTATAAATGCTCAACAGAAAAAAATGCTTTGAAGGAGTGTCAAAACATTAAGCGCTCCACCTTGTAAGATCAGTAATGAGAAATGAAATAATTCCCAACACAATTTAGCAGTCGTTTTGGGGCAATTTGATTTCTAGTGAGTTTTTTCAATAAATTATTTTACAATGATTAGGTTTTCCGTGGCAAACGCACAAGACACCCTTTAAAGTCTTTTTGGAGTCATCAACGACAACAGATGACTTAATTCGAAATCTGCAGATTTGGTGGCATGAACCGATATAGGTATATGAGGTAAATATATCATAGAAACGTCTAACTAGGCATTTTGTTTTTCTAGATGCACTTTGCACACAATTTTGTCCACAGAACGGCGTAAACCTGGTGTGTGCTCTAAGTGAACCTTTCCTCGTTAACTTAATAAGCAACTTCAATCAGTTCTTTTCCGATAGCTTTAAACGTTTGATGAAAAATTAACGACGGTTAAAAGACAACGGTTGTAGTTCAGCCGGTAAAAGATGTTTTGGCAATAACGAAAATTGACAATTTCTCCTTGCCGGTAATAAATTCAAAATGGGTCAGACAGTTGCCGCGTTTAGTATGGTAAAGTTTGTTTAGGCGATGAGGGATATATAGATTCTAATAAACACACGCGACTGTCGTAGATCGAATGAAGTTACCGTGGACGAGTCCATACGTCAGTGACATCATGACGAGGTTCGGCGCGAATGCTGAAGCAATCAAGCCGGACCAGACAAGGACGCTCCCGATGTAGCCGATCTGAATGATGCTTAGTCGCCTCTGAAGTATTCCCACTGTGAGGGCTGGACATAAACCACCAGCATTGTTAAGACTAAACTAATTACCAAGTCATTAGAAGCTTTAGGTACTAAAGTGTTGCTGGCGAAGAGAAGCAGGACAAGCCTCTCCCACAAAGCTCTTTATCCTCCATCATTGTTTGTTTCATCCTCGTCTCGCCTCCTCTACAGCATTCGCTCTGCTAAAATGGAAAGTGTTTAGAGGTTTGTAGGATAAGCGTTTCTTGCTTTTCCTAACCTGCAACAGACTGACAACAAAAGGCCCTTCTACCCCTGAGATTCACAGCCGACGGTTCGGTAAGATTAAGAACAGCTTTACTCATGCAAAAACACAGTCACTTAGCGAAAAGTCGAAAATCAATACAAAGATCTTAAGAAAAAAAAAAAGATTCAACGATGTTAAGCAACATCTCGAGTGTGCACTGCCTAGAGAAAAGAGAACTGCTATTAACCAGACTCTGAGGCGTTGGGTATAAGGCTAATGGCATCCGGGAAATAAGTTGCAAAGGTGAGAGTTTTACTCGAAAAAAGAGTCTCTTCAATTTTACTTGGAGTCTTTTTAAAGCTTTCTTCAAATATCCCCTTTACCATGAGCTCAAAAGGACGTAAACAGCGGGGGCTCGACCGTTTATGAAAAAAAAACAAAAAAACGAAACACGCTTACGTACTTTCTTAGTAATTAAAATAAATTGTGTACTTTAACAAGTAGTCTCACTATTCAGGATCTACGGTCAGTGGCAATACCTTGCGAGTCCTGATTGTCATACTATTCATTGAGAGAAATGGAGGTTACGTCATTAGCCAATAAGAGCGCCGAAAAACGAATAATCACACCAGAAGCTTCAAAATAGCAAACCGGGCTCTACGTTCTATAAAAAAAAATTACATGATTTAGATTTGGTACAGTGGTATTATGTTCAGACCTATGTTGTTATCACAGAACCTGCAAAAATAAATTAAGCGGAAGAATTTATATAATTTGATTAGCAGGTGAATTCTACAAAAGCTTCCTTAGTATTTTTTTCTGGTTCGGTCCAAGACACTGGTCAGGATATCCATGTGCTGTACCAATCTAATAATCCGAGGGGAATGTTGAATATAATTCGCTGTTATAGAGGGGGAATATGTTGGAGAGAAACAGTAAAGACATTATATAAAAATACGTCTGCAAGACTCCCTTACCGCTGATGTGTACAGACGCCACTTGTATGCTGATAGGCCAAGCCGCTCTTTGTCTGTTCACATTGAACTCTTCCACAAGACCGACGTATACAATGCCAGAATTCTTTATGGTTGTCATGATCATGAAAGTAGTAAATGCTGTCAGAATGGCGACATGCCATGAAGTGTCCAGGTTTCCATGAGTCATTTTAGTTATGACGCATTAATTCTTTATTCGTTTTATAACCAGTTTTCCTGAAATTTATAAAAACAAGATTTAGTAAAGCAACGTATACGTGCGGTGACCACAGAATTATCTACTGTCATTTAGTTATTAAATCGATGGAAGTTTCTGTAGAACTTCGATTATCGACAGTCGTTCAGGCTTTTACGGCATGTAAACTAACGATTTTAAGGAACTTTAGACGGCACGCAAAAATTGGTATCTCAACGTATCGCGCTGCCATTTACTACAGATGTGCAAGCTAAAAATAAACTTCTACAGCAAAACAGCAAAACAAAACAAGAAACAAATTTATTTTGTTGAAAAAACAAACAAGCAGCAACTTGTTCTAGGCAATCTACGCTGCCACTTCGCAGACGATGCACGCGTAGTGAGAAGTGCTGCTGACAGGTGGCGTACGCCGGGTCGAGGGAACGCCGGCCGATTCGGGTTATGATAGCAACAGTATTGCGGAGTTGTCACAGCGGAGTTTAAATGATTCCGGAATCATTTCGCACTTTCGGGACACCGGGATGGAATGGGAATGGAATGGCGGCAGCACTGGGGGGAATAGAAGGGGAATGGAATTAGGTGCCTTCTTCTCGGAATGGAGTGGGAAGAGAATGGGCTCGGTTCTTATTGCAGCTGTGTCGATTTTCATCTAGGGCCTACTTGCTGATGACGCAATCGGCTAGCATTTGGCTAGCGCATAGCAAGTTGCTCTTGAAACAGCATCATTGCACTGGAGATGACTGACGGCTTGACTGTTTCACTGGCGTACGCTCCTTTGGGGATGAAAATGGCGCGCCCTCAGTGGAACAACCAAAAAGGGATAGTTGTAGACGGATGCGGCGGCAACGTTTTTGAACTTTCTCGGACCAAATGCATATCGTACTCTTAAAGAATTGCTGGTGCCCGCACTTCTGTTTTCCAAGCGCTTGTCAGAATTGACAGGTGTGCTCAAGAAGCACTTCTCGCCGGCCAAGTCCACCATTGCGGAGCGGACGAAACTCCACTGGGGTTACCAGAAGGACGGCGAAATCCTGGCAGACTTCGTGATTACTCTCAAGAAGCTGGCCATGACTTGTGACTCCGGTGAATTCCTCGACACAGCTCTTCGAGACCGGTTCGTCGCGGGTTGTCTCGATGCCGAGATTCAGCGACCGCTTCTCGAGATGGATGGCAACTGCAAGTTTGGGGACGTCTACAAGGTGGCACTGGCAAGAGAGCTGGCTACAGAGCAGAGCAAACAGCTGCAGAGACAGGACGACGCAGACGCCACCGAAGTGCATCGGTTGTGGGACAGACGAGACCAGGAACAGCGGCGACAGCAAGAAACTGTCTGCTCTCGATGTGGTTCTTCTGCGCATGAACCGTGAAGTGTCCATTTCTTAAAGCAAAGTGCTTGAAGTGCGGAAAAGAAGGACACATCAAAACTATGTGCAAAGGAGAACATACTAAGTATAAGCCAAAGAGTCGGCCCAATCTGGTTGTCACAACAAAAAACAAATTGAGAGAGAGACAGAAAGTTCTCCATGTGTGACGTTGTTAAGGGTGACCACTAACCGAGCGATAGGTCCACGCTCTGGTAGAAAGTCTGACCAATGAAGACAGACAGAGACGTAGCTCGAGAACTCAAAGAAACTTAAACCGGAAAGTCGATTACGATACATACACTCTTCACAAATAGCCTCTGTAATATTGGGTAGAACGCTTACTAAAATAAGGTTTGCACATCAAGGTTTACAAAGGCTTATACAGTTACAAATGAAGATGTTACGATTAACCCAATCGAGATATGCTAATTAAATTAGTAACAGCGAGTGCGGAAAGTCTCATCTGGCGAGTCGATGGTTGACAGCGTCTCCTTGCGCGGTCCGTCCAAGGTGGAGGAGTTCCGGCGGTCGGCTGGCACACTATGGGCGGGACCCCCTGGCCTCGCACCCTCTTCTTCAGCGGATACGCTCACACACAGCAAAACTCCGTCCTGTACTTGGCGAGAGGCCGTCGACAATGGTCTCGTCGCCTCGCTCGACGACGCGATGCGTCCGTTCGCCTCCGTGTCTCTTATCGCACTCCCCTTTGTTCCTCGCACTCAAACCCAGGTTCGCACACCAAGCGTGGAAATTCCCCTCTTCCGAACGGCCATTGCCCTGTGGATCCCCATACGAAAATGGTCTATGGACGTTTATGAAAAATCCTATCACCTTTTATAGCCCTCTATGGTCAGCCATAAGAAACCATAAAACACGCTATAGGCACCTATAGAAAAATCTATGTCCTCAAAGCTATAGAATCTTGACCATTCTGATTTCTATAGCTGGCTAAAGAATAATTTATGGCTATGCAGCTATAGACTCGCGACTATTCAATATCCTTTAGCGAGCTATAGAAATATGTATGTCCTTAATGCTATAGATTCGCGACTATTGAATGCGCTTTAGCCGGCTATAGAGTGGTGTATGTCCTTAAATCTATAGACTCGCGACCATTGAATTTTCTTTAGCCGATTCTATAGTGTTTTATGTCACCAAAGCTATAGGCCTCCGACCTTTCAATGTGCTTTAGCCGGCTATAGAGTGGTGTATGTCCCTAAATCTATAGTCTCGCGACCATTGAATTTTCTTTAGCCGTCTCTATAGTGTTTTATGTCACCAAAGCTATAGGCCTCCGACCTTTCAATGTGCTTTAGCCGCCTATAGAGTGGTGTATGTCCCTAAATCTATAGACTCGCAACCATTGAATTTTCTTTAGCCGTCTCTATAGTGTTTTATGTCACCAAAGCTATAGGCCTCCGACCTTTCAATGTGCTTTAGCCGCCTATAGAGTGGTGTATGTCCCTTAACCTATAGAATCGCGACCATTGAATTTTCTTTAGCCGACTCAATAGTGGTCTATGTCACCAAAGCCATAGCCTCCAACCTTTCAATGTGCTTTAGCCGGCTATAGAGGGATGTATGTCTCTCGAGCTATAGACTCGTGACCATCCAATTTTTTTTAGCCGGCTCAATGGTGTTTTATATTGCTTAGGCTATAGGCCCGCGACCTTTTCTCTTTTACTGCAGATGTAGGAAAGTGGAAGACAGTCATTCATGCACTCGATCGGGGCGAGAATTTTCTTAAGCCAGGTTAACGGGCCGTACGTCGCCGCGGCTATACATACGCCCGCGATCACAATAGCGTCCTTAGCTGCCTATAGGACTATTGCAGTTTTGCCGGCTGCTTTCCCTGCGCATTGCCTTATTTCGGCGTCGACGTCATGTCAATCTTCCGTTTTTTTAGCTCTAATTATTTGTCTTTTCCAGTGTATTTTGTAAGTATATGTATTTCGTAGCGCGCCTTCTACTTTGTCCGTGTCCCTGCCATGTTTGTATTTCTTTCTGCCTGCTGTATTAAATATATTTAATGTTTTTTGTGTATATTTCGTCGTTCTCGACGCGGCGTCAACGAACATAAAGCCGCTGCTTACGCCACTACAGAGGTGAGCTCTACTCTTGTCACGACGGTCTATCGCGCTATAAAGTCGTCTATTGGACTCGAATAAAGTCTCGAGAGGGCTGTTTCGAATACCGGTGCACATGTCATCAGTGTAGGTAGAGCAACGACGGTGCAATCGCGACGCGACAGCCGACTGCGCCTCGATCTGGCCGGCCGCGCTCGCTCTGTGGAAATGTAAGCTTGGGACTCTCGAGCAGCGTTAGCTTACTGAAGATGCAAGACGCTACTTTGTCGTCGCGAATCCTTTGCCCTTCGAATGGCTGCGAAGCCGTTCCAGCTCCCGGCGTAGCCTACGCAGCGTCATCCCAACAACCGTTCGCACAGCATCGGAACCTTCCGTCTGCGAGCGCCGGCGGTTCGTCGTCGCGGGGATCATGTTCGCGGGAGTTCATGTTCGCGGGGGTGCATAAAATGCTCCCATTCAAGTCGCGACGATAAATTGTCGGCGCTCGCAGATTGCCAATAGGCTCCAGAAAGATTGCGATGCTGCGCGGGCGGTCGCTGACAGGCGCTGCTGCCTAGGGTACGCCGAGCACTGGAACGTTTTCGCCGGCGTTCGCAGGGCAAAGATTCTCAACGACAAAGCAGCGTCCTGCATCATCAGCAAGCTAACGCTGCTCGAGAGTCCGACGCTCACATTTTATCAGAGCGAACGCGGACAGCCAGATCCTGGCGCAGACGTCTCTCGCTTCGCGATTGCTGCGTCGTTGCTCTGACTAAACAATTGACACAGTTCTCTCGAGACTTCATGAGCGTTAAATAGACGCGTCTATAGCGTGATAGAGTGTCGTGAAAACAGAAAAGCTCACCCCGGCAGGGGCGTAAGCAGCGGTGCAATGTCCGTCGACGCCCGTGTCGAGAACGGCGAAATATACACAAAGACACAAGTTAACAGCCGAAAAAAAAAAATTAATATATTGTTAGGCACGCGCTACCTTAGGTGCGTCCTATTATCTCTCTGTTCTGCGAATTCTACAAATCAGCAAGCGCTGTGGCTAATTTTTCTTCTTTTTCTTTAAATTATGAGACATTAAAGTCGTTGGAGCTTCTTGGAGCACACAGCCCCACCATGTGTCATCGTGGTGCGCAGAGATTGTAATTGATGACAGTGCTATAGACTGAACTCACGGATGAAGAACGTATTACGGCAAATTTTTTTTTTAAACCATGCAATCAGAAATGCCACAACGATGCAAAGATTCCCAAAATTGAAGTTCAAAAATGCAAACAGGACAGTGAAAAAAAAAATATATATATATTTATTTATTTATTTGTGGACATCCTGCGCAAAAAAAAGCATTCGCCATTAATTCTTCATTTTGAATTATAATGTGTGTTACACGGCGTAAAATATGGTTTCTTCAAACCTGCCCCGTTTTGGGTCACTTCTGGGAAGTGCAGCTTTGGAAGTCCAAAAGCTGGCCTTCATGGAGCTGTCCTGTTCACTCGGTAGTGACAGCAGAGTAGACGCTATGCGTGGTTGAGGCCAATCGAGTCTCCGGTTAGGGTCACGTGACAACAGTCTCGAAGCTGGTGATAACGCTGAACACGGCACCTGCCTTAAGCCCAAGGCCACACATAGCATCCACTGCACTATCAACCTTAAGTCGAACTGTCAACAGGATATAAGTGACACATTCTCTCGTTGTGTTCATTGTTGGTATGCCCCTGAAGATTAGTCTTTGTGGTCGCACCCCCATTCTGGCCTTGAAGGAGCTCTGCTTTTCAACTCCTCTGTTTTCTCTCTCTCCCTAAGCTGAAAGCATTTTAGAAGGTGCGCACTCGGCGGACCAATAAACGATAGACTTTTCATCGCTTAACTCCGCTCTCTGTGCGCGTGTAACGGAAGGAGCGTGATCACGTGGTTTGACGGATGACGCATTAGCCGTTGCCAATCCCGGAATGCCTGCTTGCGGACCTAGTTTCGCGTGTCGTGCGGCCCGCGGGGCTGCGGTGAATTTCGCTTCTATGGTAAAGGGTATCTCGGTCGAAAAGTCCTACCCGTATGTCGGCAACAAGCGATTTCTTCAAAGAAGCCCAAGACATTCTTGTGATACGTTCAGTGTTCGGATCGGCAAATGACAGCTTGTGCTACATTGTGGTGAATCTTCACGGACCCCTTCCTTCTCGGTTTTGTGTTTGAGTGGTTTTTCTGCTGTGCCCGTGTCGACAATCTCGGATTACATCTTTCAAGTTCGGTATTTTCAACGTAAGTGCGCTGCAACCTACTCGCCGACAATTGACCATTCTGTAGTGTCTATCTCCTGGCAGTGCCTATCTTCTGACAGCTGGAAGAATATAATTTCCCCGAAATTCTACCGCAGTCGCCTGCCTTTAGCTGTCTGAAATCATGTGAAAATTGCAGTTAGAATACTGACTTTCTTATTCTCCCTGCGTTTTGTGAAACCACGTTTCATGGACACCTTTCAGTGGATACACGTTTCCTGGACACACGTTTAGTCGACACTCGTTACGCGAATTGCACGCTGCAGGGACATTTTGTCGCGCCTGTTTTCCTGAGGCGCGTGCTCACCGATTCAGCCCACCCGTTCACGCCACTTCTTGGCGTGTCTGCAGCAACTCATTACCAAAAAAAAAAGACATTTTGAGTTGTTTATAAACATCACGTGTTGATGAAACGATCTGTCGATGAAACGTCGTTCGATGAACTGATGGCAGCGACAATGAGTGGCGACTGGCAGTAGAATTTCGGGGGGGGGGGGGGGGGGGAATTCGGCCGGCTGCCGGGAGACTAGACACTACCCAGGAATTGCCTTCGGTTCTTGTTTGCTTTGCAATATTCTCAGTTGTATAACAGCTTAGTAATACCTCTTTACATATTACAGATTGCTTTGTTTGTGCTTGTCTACAGGATGGGCTGTGTGTAATAAACTTCTAGGAGATTTGAAAACAATTCCTTGTGTCTGTTTACCTGTGCTTTTGCAAACACCTGGGTGAGTGCATTTGCTTTTTGTTGTTGTTTTTTTGTTGAAATGTTAGCTCTCTGTTTTAAATGGGGTTATGAAGTTCGACATGTCTTACAAGGTTTTTTGTTTAAAGATGTACAGTGACAACAAATAATTTGTTTCACATTTCATGCGATTGCGGTAAAAAGAAAAACAGGCAGCTATAGCACGATGGTAAAGAGACCCATAAGACGAGCTCTAGAAGAAGCTATAGCAAACCATACAGAGAGCAATAGGCGCTAAAGAAACCATAGAAAAAGCCATAGGCTGCTATAGCACGGTGTCTAAAAAGGTCCATAGAGTGAGCCATAGAGATATCTGTAGCAGACCATACAAGAAGCTACGGACGGCTAAAGGAGCCATAGGAAATGCCATAGGCACCTGTAGCAGGATGGGTATAGAGAACCATAGGACGAACTATAGAATGAGCTATAGCGGACCATACAAAGAGCAATAGGCGGCTAAAGAAACCATAGGAAAAGCCATAGGCTGCTATAGCACGGTGTCTAAAAAGATCCATAGAGTAAGCCATAGAGATCTCTATAGCAGACCATACAAGAAGCTATAGGCGGCTAAAGGAACCATAGGAAATTCCATAGGCAGCTGTAGCACGATTGGTATAGAGAACCATAGGACGAACTATAGAATGAGCTATAGCGGACCATACAAAGAGCAATAGGCGGCTAAAGAAACCATAGGAAAAGCCATAGGCAGCTATAGCACGGTGTCTAAAAAGATCCATAGAGTGAGCCATAGAGATCTCTATAGCAGACCATACAAGAAGCTATAGGCGGCTAAAGGAACCATAGGAAATGCCGTAGGCAGCTATAGCGCGATGGGTATAGAGAACCATAGGACGAGCTATAGAATGAGCTATAGCGGACTATACAAAGAGCAATAGGCGGCTAAAGAAACCATAGGAAAAGCCATAGGCAGCTATAGCACGGTGTCTAAAAAGATCCATAGAGTGAGCCATAGAGATCTCTATAGCAGACGATACGAGGAAGCTATAGGCGGCTAAAGGAACCATAGGAAATACCATAGGCAGCTGTAGCCCGATGGGTATAGAGAACCATAGGACAAACTATAGAATGAGCTATAGCGGACCATACAAAGAGCAATAGGCAGCTAAAGAAACCATAGGAAAAGCCATAGGCAGCTATAGCACGGTGTCTAAAAAGATCCATACAGTAAGCCATAGAGATCTCTATAGCAGACCTTACAAGAAGCTATAGACGGCCAAAGGAACCAAAAGAAAAGCCATAGGCGGCTATAGCATCCTTTCTAAAGAGACCCATAGATTAAACCATACAAAATTCGATGGCGAAATTTCTATTGAAAAAGCTATAGACAACCATAGGGGAGGCCATAGGAAAAGCTTTAGACAGCCATAGAAGCGGCTATAGCTAATTGGGCCAATATGCTATAGCCGGCTATACAAAGGATTTTCTATAGCCAACCATAGACCATTTTTGTATGGGTCTGCCCTTTGGCCCTGAAAGCTGTCTGCCCTCTAAACCCGAACATTCCCTGCCGTTTAAAGTAACACAACTCCGCTAGGTTCAAAGGCCCCATGTTATATTGTTCTGTTTTGTTTGTTTTGGTGCAGAGTTACAGGATAGCGTGTTTCGCATTATTTATGCCTGTAGCCGCCACGGACGCGGCCGTCTGCGGCCCATGGCTTCGGGAGTAACCCAAGCCTCTGGCAAGGCAGTCAAGAACCGGGGGCTACACGCGTTGGCCCACTGAGCCCGGGCGGGTGAGGTGAGGGGAAGGGAACCACCGAGCGGGGTGCCGAAAAACACTTCCCGCACGCGTCGGAGAATTCGGAGATGGGGGCAGACTCCGGGAAGCCATGCAACCGCTCACGTCGACAGAGTCTCCCTCTCCGACTTCCGTATACTATCCTTGCCGTTTTATGTGACACTGGGTTCCGGAGACGTGTGCGTTGCGCGTTTTAACGTAGTCGCGGGGGTGCCACAGGTTACGACTAGGTTGAAAGAAGCAGGTCATGAGCTAGAATTGGAGGTTGATACGGGCTCTGCAGTTACCCTTATGCCAGAGGAAGAGTATAAAAAGATTCTACTTCAAGGAGTGCTAAAACGATGTGACCTCAGCTTGCGTACGTGCACCGGGGAAAACGTTAACGTTGTCGGTGTCTTCGACGTCGAGGTAGCTATCGGTCATGGGAAACATGCGCTGCCTTGCTGGCTGCAGCAAGTTAACTTGCTGGCTGCAGCAATTTAAGCTAGACCGGAAGTCCGTTTCCGCAGTTACAGCAGAAGAGAATTTCACTCTTGAAACGTTGAAAGTGATATATCCGTCAGTGTTCAAAAATGAATCCGGAGCCATAACAGGATTCACTGCGAGCCTTGTTTTCAAGGATAATACTTAGTCAGAGTTCTGCAAGCATCGTACCTTTCCCTTTGCGTTCAGGGGCGCTGTTGAATGCGAGTTGGGGAGTATGATTGAAGATGGTATCTTGTCTCCTGTGAAGACGAGTGACTGGGCAACTCCGCTAGTCATTCTTCCGAAACCCTACTGAAAAATTTGTATCTGTGGTGATTACAGTGTATCAGTAAATCCGAACTTGCGCTCGAAGCACTACCCCTTACCACTGGTGGACAAGTTGTTTGCATCGTAACGGAATGCCGCGTGTTCACGGTTCTTGACCTGCGCGCTGCGTATTTTCAACTGAAACTTGATAGCAACGCGAGGAAAGCGCTAACGGTAAACACTCACCTCGGTCTTTTCGAATTTTTGTGGTTGCCTAACGGCGTGTCGAGAGCTCCTGCTATTTTTCAGGCTATCATGGATAATATTTTGCTTGGGTTGCCGAAGGTAGCATGCTTTATTGACGACTTGTTGATTGAAAGCTAAAACCATGATGAATGTTTCGACAATGTGAAAGGGATGTTAGAACGACCTGACAAGCATTGTGCTAGCTTGAACGTGAAAAAGAGCGGGTCTTTTGTGGGAGAAGTGAACTACCTTGGGTATATGCTCGACAAACACCGGCTCTAGCCTTGTCCTGACAAGTTGGAAGCGGGGGAAATGTAGCGACTCGGCATGAATGGCCTCCCACTAGGAGGCCAGATCTTATCTTGTTTTCTTGTTACTAATAATAAACGCCCCGCAGTAGTTGGAACCAGGGTGCGATCGAAGCCGGCTGCCTGTTGTCTTGATCTCACTCTCCGCCCACCAAGGCGAAGTTACAATACAAGGTGTCTTTCTGGAGCTGTGAGACGCGACAAAGCGCCTGTTGTAATCATGCGCGATTACCATGTACCTTTTAACAAGGGTGTCGAACCGAACCCAAACCGAAAACCGGAGAAAAGTTGTTATTTTTAACTGAACTGAAAAAAAAAAAAATATATAGCCGAAATGAAACATGTGATATTGAACCCGAACCGGAACGAAACCTTAATCTCATGTGGTTGTTACCGGTTTATTGGAAACGGGCGTAATAAAATGTGAGCCAGGCCTTCTTGCCGGTGGCAGCGCGAAGTCAATTAAATATTTGCGATGGTCGTTTCAGCGGCTCAGGTTTTACTAAACAAACGGCAACGACGACATCGAAACACTTAAATGAAAAATGAAAGACGTTTACAATTCTCTATAATGCCGAATTAGAGCGCAGCTCTTGAGGAGGAGGATGGGAGGGTACGGAGGGGAGGGTATGCCCCTCGTCCCCCACCACTTTTCCTCTTCTGCTCCACTCCCATTTTGCGGAAAATGTTTGCTAAATTTCCTCTGAAAATTAGCAGGGAGAGTCTTCCGCTAAATTTAGTGGGGAATTTTTTCAGCTAAATTTAACTGGAAATATTTTCCGGTGAACTTAGCGGGCACGTTTTTCGACAAATTTAGCGGGGAATTTTCTCGCTAACCCCCCGCCCCCCCCCTTCCCCCCTCCTTGTTCACTCCTATCATTAAGTTGCGAGCATGGTGCGGGGTAATGTTTTGTTTAGATTATTTTTCTGAGGGTTCGTGTATAACGGGCCGGTTAACTGAGTTAAGTACGAAACAATCTGGATGTCAAAAGGTTGTGAATGCAAACATTGACTCCTTGATGTTTCTTGACCGGTGCGGATGAACAAAGGTTCTGGCTCGGTTGTACGAGATACACGCATTTTTCAATCAACTGCAAACTTTATGACTATAGAAAACATGTAAAATAAATTGTGAAAAGCAGCGGTGCCGCCTTCTGTAATGTTGGGCGCAACCAAGCAAACGTTGCGTGCGGCCTGATAGATCATGCACTTTGAGAAGTTTTTTTTTTGTTTTGTTTTTTGTACTACATTACTTTAGAAGCTTAAGAAAAAGCAGTAGCCGACTTCAGGTCATTTCTTTTCAGAAAATACTCGTCTAACCACGACGCTGGCTGCAAGCATGATTTTTTTTTTTTTTGTTTTTTACCGCCACCTTTGATCGCTCCTTAGTCCGGACGATGAAGCTCCAAAGTTATTTTGAGACGTGAAAATATTGACAAAAGTATTTTGACGGGGGACGTCAAAGTGTTTTTGAATATATTTTCACGTCTTCAGTGAGTGGCCTCACTTACGTCAAAATAATATTGAAACTTTTTTTGAAAGTGGACGTCAAAACAGTCACTACCGTGACGAAACCTGGAGGCGCTAATACGCGAAGCCACGAAGAGAGCGACACTGCGGCGCGGGACGCCTTTTTTGGAAGTCGATACGGGGCAGAGCGAAGTAGCAGAGTAGTATTTTGACGTCTGTGACGTCATGTCCTGTTTTAGTAATTTACTTTGACTGCTTTGACATCTTCACCATCTTCACTTCGCGTACTCCTCCGGAGTAGGCTTCCAGCTCGGTCAGGCTCGGTCCTCCGAAGTCAACACAACTGTCGTAGTTGGTAAAAAACGGCCCGTGCCAGTGGTTTGCAAAGCGACGTCGATGGAAACAACTCGCCGCGGCGTTTTTCGCGGCCTCGGAGATGCAGGAGCGAGCCGACGTTAAAAAAGATACGTTTCAACTACGAGAGTGTCAGCAAGAGCCACGTAAATACCTGTGCACACTCGGAGCGGACGCGCACGTGTGATCGAAGTGCTTCGGGACCGATCTTTTACGAGTACCAGTCGTTACTGACGTGACACTCGGCAATGAAAGGTGGAACCGGCATTGCGTAGCTCCCACGAACTGTTATAGCTCGACAGTAATGTACTATCGGAAACAATTGAGCGTGAACGCGCCTCCGCGGCGACAAGCGTGTCAGAATAAAAAATGGCCCACTAATAACAAAGTGTACATACCGTGTTGCGAAAGTAATCCATACGGCGTTTATTTGAGCTCCATATCACACAAAACAAGGAGATAGAATCGACGACAGCGTTCGCCACCGCTGTTTCGGAAAAGGAGATGACAAGGGGAAGAGAATGACCCCTCAATCTGAAACTGAGGCCACAAGGGTCGCGCGGGCGCGTATTCCATTCAGCAAGCCAGCCAGTCGGTCGTGGGCAGACGGTCTTGGCCAAGGACCGTCGGAGCAACGCCGGCAACGCTGCGACGAGTCAGAGTGCCCGTTGGCGACGTTGTCGGTCATGTTGATTTGATCGTGGAAAGACGTGGCTCCGGAGCTGTTGTCGTACGTACATTCTCGGCGTAAGATGTTTCGTGCATCCGACCTGTTCTTTAGCGTATGGCACTGCAACAATAACACGCTGCGACCGCCGCCTCCCCCCGCCCCAAATAGACGAACAACCCGCAACAAGCTCTCCGCCAAACCGCCAAACCACAGTGCGCCAAACGTTAAAAAAAAAAAAAATCTTTTTTGCTTGTTTTTACGTTTCCGGGAGTGACGTCACGGACGTCACTGCCCCGTATCGACCTCCAAAAAAGGCGTCCCCTGCGGCGCCGGTCGCCGGGACGACGGGGGACGATCTAACAGCGCCATGGGCGCTGTTAGATTTTTTTTTTTTTTTTTGGTGTGTGTGTGTTTTGTAGAAACAGAAAGTCGGCCGTTGTCTTTTTTGTGTCCTTTTTTACAACGGAGCTGTTAAGGGTTATTTTCCCCAGGATCGTGTCAACCAGCAAATAAATGTCGACATAACACTCCGGACAGCTACCGCCATCTATGAGCGACAGCGGAAACCAGACAACCGGCTTGCCGGTTGTCTGGTTGCCGCTGTCGCTCATAGATGGCGGCTACCTTTCCACTCTGGCTTGCCGACTTGCGGCCAGACATTACTTCATTAACACCACAGTACAGCTTCGCTGGTCTTCCTTCTTCTCGAGAGTGGAAAGGCTGAAAGTTTTTTTGGCTTTCATTGTCTTTCGACTGGCTTTCGCTGTTCTTCTTCTCTTCAACTCAGTCGTTCGAGCAAGTCGTTCGGGTGTGCGGGGTCTGTAGTTTACAGTTTCGACCTGGATAAGCATCGTACCGCCGTGCGGTCGTGCCAGTACTGCATAATGCCCGTTGAAGACCCCAGGCTAGCAGTCATACTGCACTGGCTACATTTCTCATCTACGCCATAGTCCGGCAGGCTAAACTCCTGCTGCCTAAACAACCAACGACTACTTTGTTTGTTTGTTTTTTGTCGGTAGTTTTCGGCCATTGTGCGTGCTACTGCCAGGGTGTCACTCTGCGTGCTGGCTAATTGCTGATCTTCCTTCTTCACGAGAATGAAAAGGCTGAAAGTGTTGTTTTTTTTTTTATTTTGAGCAAGGTAAGTTTATTCCGTGATTCTTTCACTATACACTTCCACCATCTGCTTGCACCTCTCTAGAAAATTGCAAAGAGATACGTTGAGAAGCCGAATTTTTTGCGGGCCGTCTAAAGTGCCTTAAAAGAGTTACAATATATTATGTAAAGAAAAAAACGCGAAGTGCGGCAGTTTACCTCGCAAGGCCAATTCTATTCGTTTAAAACAACTTTTTATTTTGTCATCATACTGCAAGCTGGTGATGGGTGTCCCACTTATGTTGACACAATACTGAAAATGGTACCATTCTGTTTTCTGGTGATACTTTAAGAAACATGCATATACTTACTGTATTACTGGCTAGTCATAAAGACTATAGTAGAGACGCATTGATTTTTAGTAGACAAATTCGGGTTATACACTCATCCATCGTACGATACATTTTTGTTTCGCCTCACCAGTAGCGCTTTCATCATGGACAACTTCGATATCTTCAAACATTCATAAAAAGACTCTTACTTGAAAACGTCCGATCTTGATCCTTTTCTGAAACGACACGCAGTGTTTGTTTGATTAAAATGCGGTTTCGGATATACGAGATTTAGATCGAATGATACTCGTATAGAATCTCGCTTGTGTGTCACTGTGCACGGATGTGTCCGTGCATGTGTATGTGCGTGTGTGCGTGTGTGTTTTCTTGTGCGCGGTAACGTTGATTCTAACCATAAAATACAAACATATGTGACAACCAGGAAGCATATAGAGAACGTTTTGCCTGTTTTATATTTGGTTGGAGGGAGGTTATTAAACTCTACCTTTTTTCATGAAATACCTGTTTTATGGGCTTTAATGCCACACCTGCCTCACACCGTGCTTTGCTTTTTTTTTTTCTTCAATGAAACCACTATTGCATAGAGCTGTGTCGCCGAGGCCCTCTGTTCTTTGTGAACAACGTTTTGCCTTAGTGAATATAAAGTACGTAAGTACCTTTATATGCTTATAGTAGTTTTTTTTTTTTTAAACCAACCTTTTGAGTTTGTTTTTACCGATTCTATCGTTGCTATACTACAACACAGTGCTCCGCGAAGTTGCGTTTGGTAGAGCACGGTAACTAAGTTTTGTTTATTAACTTATTATAATTTAACCCGATTGTTTCAGAACAAAAAGCGACTGATAAAAAAACGCGCTTATAACACGTATGTTTGGGCAACATACTGTAAAACCGCTTATGTTCGCGAGCCCTTAATTTTCGCGAACTCCGCGAATTGAAAAATTCACGAAGTTTAAGAGCGCGCGAAAATTTCTGCCATTAAGAGTTTCAATGCAGGCGTCTGGGATTCGCGAAATTTAGTGGCCGCGAGTATGCTCTCCGTGCCGGATTCGCGAAAAATAGGGGCCGCGAAAACAAAGGGTTTCACAGTAACCGGACGAGAAACTTACTCGTTCTTGCGCGATATTCAGTTGTTAACAAAAAGCCTTATAATGAAGCCAATGAACGTCGTGAAATGAAACGTTTTACACGCGTGTCTTTAGGTATGGTTCATTTATTATGCTCACATTTCGTTAGCGTAGATTTGTGACCAAACAAAAAAGTGCTATTCATGTGCACCGGAAGAAAATCGGAACTAAACAACCTGGTCGACGCTGGAATCACAGATGGCACCACATAGTACAAAAACATGAAGGCGTCCTGGAGATGAACACCCTGACTCAAATTCACAGCAGGTTTAAGCTTGTGTGATACCATTTGTGAGTAACTGTCAATCAGAGTGTTTGCTTTCGCTTTTCTTTGTTCAGATATGAGTGACATGTTTTTCTTTTCTCGCATTTTAATTTTTATGGAAACGTACACCAAAGAAATTTTATTAAAGTCACACTTGGGAAAGGCTTCATTGCACTCTGTGCGTCCAAACATTTATTGTGAAGCATATTTAACTCTGAACAGTGCCTGAGAACACACGATAGATTTCCAAAACTAATCTTCATTTTTCTCTGAAGAAATATGCCCTTACACACCCAAGCAGTCGTAACTCGCGAACTTCACAACATAAAGCCAAATTACATTGATGTGTGGGCTGCTCTATATCTAATTGTATAGCGATTATGCATATTTGTTTTTAAAGAATCCTTATTGGGTTGTTATGTTTCGTCTTTGTTTCTTTAATGCGTATCATTCGCGGCTAGATATCTCTTATGAGAGAGATTTTGGGGGGTTTATGGCGCAATTGCTACGAGGCCATCTGCGCCAAACTAATTGAAGGTTTGTACTATAAAACAGGTTTTACAAAACGGATAACCAAAAAGCTATAATCGGTGTAAAAGGCCAATACTACCAAGAAATTCTATTACTCGTTCAAAAAAGACCAGAGGATTCTCTCCCAGAAGGAGAGCAGGATGAAATGGGATATGATGTTGAAAAAATTCAGGAAAATGAATCCGGCGCTTGGGCTCAAGGCCAGGGCACAACCACAAGATATGCAAAACAGTGAGCCTATCACCACACTGATCGCAGACAGGTGGATCTTCTCCCGAAAGCAGATAACTGTGGGTTATAAAAGAGTGTCCGATTCTAAGACGGCACAACAACGTTTCATGAAGCCGGCTCTTGCATGAAGAGCTTTCCCAAACTCCCAAAGCCGGTTTGGTAACATGAAGCTTGTTACCACACTCCATGTCCCATTCCAATTGCCAAGAATGAAGAATCGAGGACTTCACCAAGGGCTTAATATCTTGATAGGGTAAACAGGACAGAGATTGTGGAAGGTTACCGGCAGACCCTGCAAGCTTGTCAGCTTCTTCATTGCCTTGTATGCCAATGTGACTGGGTACCCAACAAAATTTTATATTTGACCTCCATGCAAAGCAGTGTTAAGTTTATATCGAATCTGTTGTACAAGCATATTTTTAGTATCTTTAAGAGAGCAAACTGCAAAAATCACACTTTGAGAGTCAACAAACAGGACCGCCCTCGGTATTTTCCTATTGATAATGCATTCGATCGCCATTGATACCGCATAGAGCTCCGCAGTAAAAATGCTGGCGACACAATCGAGTCGTTGAACCTTGAAGAAGCGTTCAGAATACACAGCGCAACCGACAAAAGAAGAGGTCTTGGCGCCATCTGTATAAACATGGAGATAATTATCATACTTCTTTGCAGTCA